>JAQFYE010002030.1:0-19683 GCA_034694305.1 Protaphorura glebata | reverse complement strand
GTTTTTAAACCATCAGTTAATGAGATATAATTACAATTTCTCGTAGTTAAAATATTTGTAGTGTTTTGATTACTTTGAATGTATTCATCAAAATATGGGGGACAGATGTGGTTCACAATACTGAAAGCAAGCTTGAGTATTTCAAATTTGTACAAATTATCAGGAAATAACCACTTAAGGTCAGTAGAAATTACCTCTTTGACTTGATCGTATTTATTAAGTCCCAACTGAACCAGGGAGGCGATACTTAAAATATCGCGCCTCTACCTCTGCATCAGTCCATAATTTCATTTTAAATAGAAGACAGAATTATTGATCGATCTAACGCCCTCATGAGTCATGACAAGGGAACGACAAATTATAACTGAATGAGACATGTGTATAGTGTATGTGTTAAGTTTGCTTTGCACAAATGCGGTTGTAGATTTTTGTATGTAAGTATTGGCGTTTTATAATTTTCGAATTTATTTAACCAATTGCAGCTTACAAAGACACCTACGGCGACGCACCGGTCTGGGTCCCATACAGAAGAAATTTTAAGGGACAGTTCCCTCCAGTGAAAACTCGACGGACATGCATTGTAAATTCAATATTTGAAAAATTATGAATCATCATTACTTGCATTTCTTACTCAAATGTGACGTTCCTACTTAGTATTTTATTAATGTTTTCAGAAACAAGGTTACATGCACACTGGGAATCCATGTCCGATTTGCCGGGACGAGTATTTGGTTATTGACCCTTACAATTCTGACCTTCTTAAACAGTTTATTTCCCCATTTAACGGAGAAATTTTGGGTACTAAGAAGACCAACCTCTGTCGAAGGAGACACTTTGAACTCTTGGTTGCTTTTGAAAAAGCTAAAGACCTGGGTACTATCACGTTTGATGTTCCATTTAGAAAATATGATTATTCAGATTATAAGGATTTTTATTCGTCTTAATTAGTTGATGTTTATGTTCGACTGTAACTTCCTTATATTAAATTATTAATTGAATCTGGTATACTAGTACAATATAGCAATAACAATTAGTTAGTTAATTTCTTTTCTTACGGTCAAGAATTTCAGAATTGCACCCACCCGTTGCACCGGGAAGTATCATCTATATAATTATTCAATGCATGTATCGCAGAATGCATGAATAAATCTAAATAATAACAATTGGGTCAAAGCATTTAAATGCCTTCCAATTCCCAGCTTTTTTGTTTAGTCAATCGTTTCAGAATGATCTGTTTTAGGCAGTGAACCATGTGCGATTGCGAGAATGTTAACAAATAAATATAACTCCAATCGCAGAAGACATTAACAGCAAGAACACGAATAGTTCACATCTACTACCGTAAATGACTGAATAAACGCCTGGTTCGATTAAACGCCGGGTCATGAGAGGTTGTTCCGTAAGAGCGCGTAGTTCGCATCACCCCATGCTCAAATAAACGTCGGGTTGGCCATTTTTAAATAAACGCCCGGCTTTTATTCGGTAATTTACGGTAACCAAATAACGCAAATAATTGTTCAACCAAACTCTCAATCGGCCTTCAACGGCTTCGTGTGTTTGATTTTAGCATAAATAGTAGACAAATCATCCGTACGGAATTGCTCTCACACGATAGACGTGTCGTGTGCTAACACTGCCAGCGTTCTGTGAATAATATTAGACCGGGGAAATGGAATTAAAGATGAGACTCATGAGTGTTGAAGTAAAGTTTTATGCAAGATGTAATAATATGATCGCGAAAGTCGTCTAGGGGTGATTTTCTTGGTTAAAGATGAAACAATTTTTTGTTATTTTGTTTTTTGTATAACCCAAATTTAATCTTTATTCGCCCCCTGCAATATTGGAAAGTTTTTACTGACCCAACTGAACTTGAACACGTTTTCATACTGCGACAAACACATTCTCCGACTGCCACGTAGACATTTTTTTTCTAAACCTTTAACCGTACGAGTTCGCTATGGTCTGGAAAATGTGCAAATGATTTTTTACTGTGCAAAAGAGATTTCATCACGCAATTTAATAAATTCCTGAAACATGCAAAGTAGAGTGACTATTTTACGATCACCCATTAGTATTTCATAACTAATTTGTTACAATTAATTAACTGAATTAATTCTGTGGCTATCGATAATGCCTGATGCCACAATTCACAGGACCGACCGAGGAAAAATTAAAGAATTGACTCCTATTTTCGAACACACAATACGTGCAAGGACACCAGGCAAAACTGTTTCAAATTGTTTGCCTCATTTTCATAATTGTTAGATTGTGTCGTAATTGTGAGAAAAAAACTAATCTACCCGGCTGGTGTTCTGAGATTAATTCATTGCCCAGAACTGCACATTTCAAGAGTCTTCCATTGCACAGAAAAGTGACTACAAGTACCTATGTACAATATCCGCGCTCCGAAATAATCATATGCAAACCAATGGAAAAAAGAGAAGGACCCGTATACGTGTACATTTTCCCACGAGGCAAACTCCAAATCTTGACATATCAGCTCAGCAGTCAACACGGCGGCGGCTCCGGGTCCTGATTATCTATAAACTTTTTTCTAAAATAATATATCAAATTAACTAAGTCGACAGTTATTTTACATTAATATAATTACTGACTTGTTAGACGATTAAAATGAAGACGGACACCCAAGAAAAACGACTAGAATCGCGGACAATTGTATTAAGGCCTAAATCATCATGGAAATGGGCACTAAAAGTTGTAATTTCTCTTCTCATCTTTGTGTGGGTGTTCCAAAGTCAAATAACACCGTGTGGGTCACATTCCCACTCGCACGATGATCATCACGGTCATGCCCATGATCACGGTCACGCACATGACGATCACGACCACCACGGTCACAGTCATGATCACGATGACCACATTGAAGAACCTCCCTCCTACAAATATTCAAAACAAGCGAATCAACCCCCTCCCTCCGTAAGAATATTAATTTGACTGAATTCATTTGGTTTAGAAAACTGCTCACTAGTTGTCTAATTTTGAATGTACATTTTGTTAGCAACCTAAACCGGTTCCTGCTTCTGGAATAAAACAACAACCGCCGGTGCAGCAAAAATTTGAAGATAGTCACAGTCATCACAAGCATGACATCCCTGAAAGGAATCCGAATTTATGGCTTGAAGCCATTGGTTCTACACTTCTGATCAGCGTAGCCCCATTTTTTATTTTATTTCTCATCCCCTTGGACAATTCTAAGGAGAAGGCAAATTTACTGAGGGTTCTCCTCAGTTTTGCTAGTGGGGGACTTCTTGGTGATGCTTTTCTCCATTTGATTCCTCATGCAATTTTGGCCAAAGGAAGTACTGACGGGTCTCATTCCCACAGTCATAGTCATAGTCACAGCAGTGGCTCTTTAAGCAAAGAAGAGGCTGCAGAATTTCATAGCCATGATTTAGGTGTAGGAATTTGGGTCCTTGTTGGAATCATCACTTTCCTCATGATGGAAAAAATTATTAGGATTATCAAGGGTGGTCATCATCACTCACACTCCCATTCTCTGGATGAAGGACAATCACCTCTCCAACCCGATCAGACAGGTACAAAGAAGACCGACAAAAGTAAAACTGACGATAAATCTCCCACGAAAAGTCCAAATGCTTCCAAAAAGGAGAAGGATGCCAAGAATTCTAAAAGTAAATGCCGAAAATAAATCAATTATTTTTTAAAACGGAGAAATAAGATTTATTCAAGTTTCGCTGCCCACCCACCATTGTGAGTTGTCAAAATTGACACAGTATACATTCATGCTTATGGTATAAAATATATGGTATTTCTATCACATATCAGATATAGAGGGTCAAACGGAATTGAAATTGTCCGGGACAAAGTTTGTACACTTAACGTTTAACGTATATGCTGAAATTTATCTGAGACTGGGAATAGTGTCTAATCTGTTTGATTTGTTTAACATTTTAGGTGTGAAGAAGGTGGAAAGTGATGGTGACATTAAAGTAGGAGGTTATTTGAATTTAGCTGCTGACTTTACACATAATTTTACGGATGGACTTGCAATCGGTGCATCTTATTTGGCTGGACGAAATGTCGGACTAGTTACAACTTTCACTGTTTTGCTTCATGAGGTGCCACATGAAATTGGGGACTTTGCTATTCTAATCCAGTCTGGATGCAACAAGAAAAAGGTGTGATGCATTTTTATAATAGTATATAATTCTAACTATAATTAATGAATTTGAAATTTTAGGCTATACTACTTCAGCTTATCACTGCTGTTGGGGCCGTTTCCGGAACTGTCGTGTCACTCATGGCTGAAGGAATAGGTAAGACGAGAGAATGTTGGGACAGTATCACGCTTTTATTGATTTCTGGTGAAGACTGAACAAAGAGAGAATTTTGATCGAGTTACAAAAATAGACAGCGACTTTAGACAAGTATTTTCGATTTTGTGTTGCTGATTTCAAGGAATAATGTAAATGATATTCTTGCAGACGAAGCTGCAACGGCTTGGATTTTGCCGTTCACTGCCGGTGGATTCATTTATATCGCAACAGTCTCTGTGATCCCCGAACTTCTACATAATTCTACTTTTTGGCAATCTGTGAAAGAGGTGATAGCTTTATTGGGTGGTGTTTTCATGATGGTTCTTATCGCAAAGTACGAATAAATAAATTGAAAGAAAAACGTGTTGGAAAGCTAAATTAAAACTGGATAATAAATATATTTTCTTCAAATCTGAACATGCAACATAACAAAATACTAATACTGGATTTCTTCATAAACATTTTAACCATACATTTCACCGGTACTTGTTTTGAGAACATGATTTGTGAAAATTGAAATCCTAAGGTGGGTTAATCTTATTTCTGTTCCATTCTTAATTATGAGGATGATTGGTGTAGTTATAATTCCATTAACGTTTTCGGATAATTCCAGTCGATTTTTTCGGAGGATAATTGGTTTGGATGCACTTCTGTCAACTTCGTCGGATAATTCCAGTCGAGTTTTTTAGGTATTTTCAATTCTGACGATGATTGGTGTGAATGTAGTTTTGTCGTATTCGTTGGATAATTCCAATCAACGTTGCTGGCTATTTTCAATTCATTGAATGCGTGGTCGTAGCCACAGCGCCAACAACCGGCTTTTGCTAATATCTGAAGTGCCTTATTCTCTTGAGTCAACTCTCCGATTGTCCGCTGCAGATTCGCGATCATCACTTTGAAAAGATATAGTTCCTGTACAATTAAAAGAAAATACATACAGCAATCAGCTAATTCAACGAAATGACATATTAATTTGGCTAAAAGTTATGTCATTGTTATTTGCCGGTAAATACCCGAAAATGAAATTCTGAATCGGTAATCAAAACTTTAGGTTACATTATAAAATACGTAATTCCGTTACTTACTTTTTTAAGCTCTGTTTCAGCCGAAGGTGCTTGTTCTTGCATTGCCTCTGGTTGTATGACTTGTGAGGCTTCAGTTTGTGTTGACTTGGAATTAGTTTCACTGACTTGTCTAGTGGTAGTGACGGTACTGGTAACAACGGCGTCTGGTGACGGTATCGGTGTAAACACCGGTGATGTAGATACCAGCGACGGTGGAGGTACCGGTGATAATCTTTTGGATTTTAATAGATCGCTCAAGGTCACTTCGAAACCCCCAGATCTCTTTGAACAGCGAATTGGTTGTTGTAGAATTCGAATCCCTTGATTCCTTTCAACTCGGGCTCGCACTTCTTCCGTAGTAATTACCGCTGGTTTTTGTACTAATTTTCTCGGTTTCTTTATCAAACGTTTGGAACGCACAGGGTGTAAATCTTGGCAAGTCGAATTGACATTTGGTTGTGGAACGAGATTAGAGTTTGGAATTTTTGTCCATTGAGAATGAGAATTGATTTCTGGTTCTTGTGTTATCGGCGGAAGGACGTGAACATGGAAATTATGACCAAAATTGGTAGGGAACGACTTCAATGGTTCACTTTCTTTAACTTTATCTCGGATAACCAATTGCTGGAATAATTGACTGTCGTTGATGTTTCTTTGCCTATTGGGTTTATACCCAATTTTTTGTTGTTGATTGCCGGCGCCGTTTGGAACTGATGTCTTCAATAAGTGAGCTAGGAGAGCGTTTTTATTCATTTCATCGAAAGGCCTTTCCTTACAAGTCGGTGATACTGTCATCTCACTCAAATATTTTACGTTGTTGGATGAGTCGTCCAGCTGAGCTTCGAGGCACAGGTATTTGCCCATTTCCACACAAATGAGATGAATCTGGATAAGGAATCAAAGAATTATGTCACTTCTATCGCATCTTGATTAAACGCAATATTAATCAGAGTCAGAGTCAGAGTCAGAGAATTCTTATTTAGAATATTCTATTGCATGCTGATATTCGAATTTTGAAAAATAGTCACTAAACGAATAGAAATGGGATAATTCAAAAACAAATGGCTATCGAAATACCTAGTTGAACTTTATATAGGTGACTCTAACTGGACATTTAAGGATATCACTGCGTTAGCACGGGAGAATATTAAAAATTAAAATTATTAAAATTGAAAATGTAAGCGTTAGATAGAGGAACGAGAAACTATTTTTCAGCACAATGGCCTCAGCAGAGAGGCTATATAAAAAGTGAGGCTGTAGCCGCTATTGGGTTTCTCATTCCTTGTAAGTACTAGTAGTTGTAAGTTATACTTATATAAGTACTATATAAGTATATGCTTTGGAACCCCAGGTTACCAGAGTTAAGTCGGTCAGTTTTGACCTATTGCTTTCACAAGAATTGTTCAACACCTCCATGCCTACCTATACGTGTTAGGGAATCGCACGGGGGTGGCGGGGTGGGGCATTCTTCTGGCTAACTCGACGATATCCTTTGAAAACTAGACAGCAATCTGTCAAATCGGGTTACTCCAGATTCATGCTCGTGTCCGTGTGCTTCAGGACCTGAAGCACACGGACACGAGCATGACACTTTTCTTAATGGTTTACATATTATATGACATTTAGTTAATTGTTTTTTGTATTTGGTCAGGATTCCCACACCGAATTCTTCAAATTATGCTTCACTCTCACTCTCTCTTTCATTTATCTGAAACTGGGAAATGCCTGAATTTTGATCATCTAAATTTTATTTAAACACAACCAAAATATTATATTTAATTACCTTTCTCGGCGGTTTCTCGTAACAGCCAGCAGTAGACTATATTACGTCCAATCCAAATGACTTATTTCCTCCTTCGAAATCAGAGTAAAATGATTTACGGTCGACTGATTAGGTTAGAACAATTCAACATTGGAAACAGAAATGAAGTCCGAGGCGGCTGGAATAGGAAGATGAAAGCGTCGTCAATGTGAATGTGAATGACCTCCAAATAAACCTTTGAAGAACGAGTTCAAACAAACTGTCAATTTTACCCAATTGACTTTAGTGATAAGTAACTATAATAGACAAATGTGAATGACCTACAGTTGAACTTTGAGGAATAAGTCGGAGTTCAGCTCCAGCTGGTGAGTTATGTAGTAAATGTGAATGACCTTAAGGTGAACCTTCGGAAATGAGTTAAAAAAAACATGATTTTCAGTTTGGAAATCCTTTACGAAGTATACATCCTTTCAGGAAATATAACTGTTAAAGAAAGTCACAAAATGGATGAACCGTATTCAAAAATCTGAAACGCGTCCGCTCTTTTAAAAGAATTTTGAATTTATCCCCAGGTTACCAGGTCCTATGAAAATCGACAACGTAGGACTATGCCAAAATTTCCAATCAAATAGGCAATCATTTCATGGCAATTGGGTTAGGTCAGACTTGGTCCTGCGTTGGTACTTGTTGAAATGTTATGATAGGTCATTCAGGCTGAGAAGGATACCTCAAAAGCACTACGAAGATATGGTCCGGATTCGTCGATTACTCTATTTTAGCCTGGTATGGTTTTCCTTGAATGATAGATTTTAAGATATTCCAACCTATTCAAAATTTTATCAAAATATCGAAATTGACCCATCAGAAATTGTTGCGATGTTATGATTTTAACAATAAAAAATTGATGGTGAACGGGAGAAATATATCGAACTAATAATTTGTAAAATAAATAATTGTAAATAATTAAGTAAAATGTTACACTTACCTTCTCTGCATCATCAGCTGGCTAAGCTGAAGAACAAAACACAGTGACCTTGACCTAGCGCAGGGTGTCGTAGAAAGTGAATCTCCTGAGAACCGACACGACTGGCACAACAACGGGCACTGAGTTTGAGTTTGACAGTTGAGATGAGTTTTGTGTTGTGCTTCTGCTGACGGGCATTCAACTTGTCTCCCATACTATGCACATAGCACGGGAGACGCCAAGCTGTCTGCCAGACCGGTTCGCTGAACTTTTCTCCGCTGTGCTCTGTCGTGACGTCGCTCCGCCACGCCCTGCGCGTCCACGTCCACCAATCCAAGTACTTCGAAAACAAGGCGACCAGACAGAGGCGTGAGACGGAACTTGCGTTCCTCCCCTTACTGGACGTCGCAATTCTTGACCTTCATGACTAACTTACTTCGGAATTAATGACACTCACTGAACAATTTAGTGTGATATTCTGATTTCTGATGTCATATTGCATGAGCAGGGGAGTGGATGACTTTAATCCAATCCAAACGAAATGAAAAACCAAAAAAGGCATCTGTGGTCAAGTATTTTCAAAAATAAATAAAATGAAATAACCATCCATCAACCGTCCACATGAACGACGTCTATTCCTCTAGTTCGAAATGACTTTACGCAGGGTCATTTATTTCTCACTATTAATATTGTATTATTTTCGAACCTCAAATTTTTCGGATTCGGATTTCAACATTTACATTTGAGCTCGATTTTGATTTCGAATTTCGGTTCGAATATTCTCATATTTTTAAATGTGGAATTTTGAATTCACAAATTGTGGAGAAAATTGGAATTTCATGAGAGATGGGAGGTAAAACCCGATTTTATAGCTGGGCTGCTGGGATGAGGAACCCGCAATAAAAGGTCAAAAACACTAGATGCCAAACGTCAGCACTGAGTGAGCCGAACCGAACTTTCACCCCAATATGATTTATCTTACGATTAGCCTAACAAGAAATTGCATGAACTAACCTAACTACGCTAAATTGCAATTCAAATATGCGACCAAGAAATGTTGAAGAAGTGAACTGATCTTTTTCCATTTTTACACTCCAGGAGCCTAACGTTATTAGAATACGACATTTCGAAGGTCTAAAAACTCTGAATTTGAAAAAAATAATAATATACATTTTAAAAATCTTTTGAAAAACAAAATTTTATAAATGATTTTTTAGATATCGGAAGGATTTTAATAGAAGTATCGAGAAACAATGGAATTCTGTTTTGAACATTCTAAATGTCGTACGCTAATAACGTTGTAAGGTTCCTAGAGTGTAAAATAAAAATGACAATTTTAGCGAGACCCTTCTTCCCTTCACTAATCTAAAAATGTGAAAACTGTAAAAAAAAAAAAAAAACAACAAAAACAAAATCAAGTCCTTTCGAAATTTCAATAACAATATTTTTTTGAAAATCAGGTCCATATTTTGGAAGCTGTGATTTTTTGAAACATGCGACATTCATTTGTTCATTTGTGACACCCCGACACCCTACATCATTCTGGGCACGACATTGTCTAACAAATACCGATTGCGCAATGTGGTGAATGAGCTTAATGACTCTGAATAAGCTTTATGGCTAGTCGGAAACCACAGACAAGAAAACTCGAAATGGAGAAAATTACTACTAGATAAACGCATACAAAACGCCGGAAAACAAATTCTGCGATTCAACTGGCTTGCTAATTCTTATGCAAATGACATAGCTTGATTCGAAGGCTGAGTCTCTACGAGAGATTTGAAACGGGGTAAAATTCTTCGCAATCTCTATATATCCGTAACTATACACGGATATTTGTCGATAGCTTTTCAACAGTGCTTTCACTAGCAAGCATGGCATGTTCTTAATGCCAAAACTGCGAGAGGAATTAAAAGAAATATATATTTTTATATTACCTTATCCCATGATTTCAAAGCAAAACGATTACCAGTAAATGTCTTAATACGAATGAAAAATTGATTATTGTTAGCGTGTCCCTTTCACCATCTTTCGAAAAATTAGATGAAATATGTGACCCTATATTACCTTAACGCAAGAAAGAAAATTTGGGATCCATTGTGTGAGAAGAGGTCGCTTAAAACATGACCAGGTCTGGTGGGTTCGTCGGTCCTTGTCACATCGAGCGGAACCGACAACCCTTGCGGCCATCCTTTCGAGCTACTTAAAAGTACTGATCCCTCGGGCGGATACTGTAGTGTGGTCATTGTACGATATGGTTCTCTATGGACTTGAGTTTCTTGGCTAAACAGAAATAAGCCTATTCTCAGTGAAATACCCGCGACCATGTCTGACCATGATCTCCGGCAAATATCAATTAATGACTTTATTTTCACGAACAAAAGATTGATGTCGCGAACTTGTTTCCTCATTTTTTGGCATGAAGTGAATAAGTCTAAATCTGTGTGAACTCAATTTGTATTGCCAAAGTTACTTTACTCCTGAGCAACTATCGACTCCGGCATCCTACGGTACCTTTATTTTATTCCCACGAACTCCTCAACGCAATCAGTTATAGCTCAAAAGAGTTGAGATCAGGCGTTGCGTACATTCTCACTTTGCTTTGGGGGAAAGGTAACTCTCAGATATTCGTTCGTATTTTTCTTCTTACTGAATTAGTTTATAGATAGAAGTCTGTACAGTAGAATGTAAGTGCTAGTGTGTGATCTTCAAGAAGTTTGCCTTTTTTTCAGTTTTATTTTGGTTTAACTATTTTATTCTTCAAACTCATTCAACAACTAAATCATCGCGTCAGTTATATTCATTCTTCGGGAATCGGAACGTAAGTTTGCAAATCATTGTCGGGGCCCACTTGGAAGTCTAAATGTCCAAACCGTTTCACGTACAAATTAATATTAAAAATCTAAGGAAGTTAAGAAAGGGAAAGTTTAAACGTGACAATTTCCGTAACTCAGTTCTTAGGTCCATTTATCGGACTCGCAAAATAACACCAACCTTGGTTCAACCTAAGAACAGTGAATTGAATTGAAAGCCATTCTAAGTCAGGCCAAACCGCAGTTTTATTACAGGAGGTTTCCTATAAAAAGAAAACCCTAATTTGAGTGTTTCTGATTCGAAATACTCAACCGCAAGCATTCATAGTTTCAGAAACGTTTAAACTCTCATACAAAAATTTAGGCTTCCCTTATTCATATTTTGTTCCTCGTGTTCTTCACCTGTTTGGAGAATCTTATTGATTTTCCCAGAATATACTGTATTCTATATGTATTTGAGTTGTGCAGTCAGTAATTTGTTACACAGATTACAAAACAATTCATGGAAGGATCTTCAATCTTCGGATACTATGTAACCCATTTAACGTAAGTAAAATGTTAACTGACTGACCCATTTAGCCAAGTGCTTGTGGTAACCTATTATCTTCAAACCTTGTCTTTTCCACTATCTAATCATCCGTTAAGAATCCATTCACGTATAGTTAATTGTGTGCAAATTTCACTGCAAGCACACTTGCTATACAATATTTCCCTTCGACATTCACTTTTATCAATTCAATTCTCTCCTCTCTATTCTGTAGTGTTTTTTCATTGCTTATAGTTCAATTAATTTCGAAGCTTCAAGCCGTTACATGTTACGTAGATCTTCCATAGTTAAGCTTAGATCAGTTGGCCTTCAGATCTGACTTGTTTATCTGACCACTGCACGTAGTGAGTTGAGGCTTGAATGGCCACAATTCACAAACAATAACATTTACAGCTATCATCAAATTACCAATTGTACTAGTAAAATAGTTAAAGTATTTGGTACCTGACAACCCATCTTAAATTTTCAACAGGCTATGTGGTTTTGATTATTGAGTATAAGTCAGTCATTCAGGTAAAAAAAATGTACATGTGAAACATGGACTGTGATTTTGTGAATCGATGCGTTATGGAACACTATCGTTTCTCTACGCACTAAGAGGATTATTTTGTTTCTCGCTGAAACAAAAAAAAAGTTATTAAAAAAAGTTGTTAAATATTTTGTAAAATTGCATTACTCCTCTAATTACGATTTACGAAGTGAAAGATGTGGCAAACGTCACAGACACAAACTTGCAGGCTTTAGGAAACCTATGATCCCAGTGACACGATTCACACACCACAAAAAACGAAGTCCTTGAATTGACAAAGTCAAAATAATCATTGGTCTGTTTTTGGGGTCACTAGTTTGTTAACTTACTAACAAATGAAATCATTGATCTCTTTTGAGGTCGCTGGTCCGCTGTTCGCAGAATATTGTCCCAAACAAAATGAAGTACAGCTTCGAGACGTTATTCAATTTCATAATCTGATTTATTTGTCAAGTTCCACCCGAGAATTATGTGTCTGTATGTTCGGTTAGTGCGATGGGAAGTTTGATTTAGTCGAAAACTCTTTGATACGGACTTGAGTTGGGAAAATAATGATTGTGTAATTCAGACGGAAATCGTTTACCGGAATCTAACTAAGTAACTAACCTTGCTAGCTAGCATTAAATCGCTTCCACGCCGACAATTCACAAAGCGTCAACTTTGCCAGCTATTATATAAACGGATCGCTTAAACACAGGTGTCATGAATTATTGAGTTTAACGATGTAGTCAAGCAAATTAAAGTTAATTTCTCAGTTCATTGATGAGTTTCGGGTAAGAAATTGAATCAGAAAGATTTAATCAGATCAAGGAAAAGTAAAGTAATAGGTTTTCATCCCATAAATTGTAAGCCGAGCCCAGTAAATCAAATGGAATAGAATTAATTTTGAAGTGGTCTAAAATATATTTTGAGAGGAAATGAAGCCCGAAGATTGGACGAGAAGAGATTTTTCAATTGGTTTGTATTTGTGAACTAGTTAAATATAATGGCCTGTCCGGATCGACTTAAATTAATTCAAGAAAACGAGAGTCAGGTCATTTGACTGTCCAGTCGAGAGAAAGTCAAAGTCACTTTCACTTTCTCTGAGAGAAAACTGTCGCCTACTTCTCCAAT
The DNA here is from genome assembly GCA_034694305.1 of Protaphorura glebata. Taxonomy (NCBI): domain Eukaryota; kingdom Metazoa; phylum Arthropoda; class Collembola; order Poduromorpha; family Onychiuridae; genus Protaphorura; species Protaphorura glebata. Next base: position 6,593 of record JAQFYE010002030.1, on the reverse strand, counting down.
CTGGGGACTGTCTCTCTGGCTACCTTTCGATGATAGGTCCAATTACTCGTACATCTGATTGTGCCTTCCGCATCGCGGATGCCGTGTATCCGTACGTCACTTGTGAGAAACTAACAGTACGTGAAGGCTTGTATATTTTTTAAATCTAAACAACGCAACATTTCTCATTTATCACCGATGCTTGTGCGAAATGTTCTTAATGTTCAATTCACCATGCACAATATATTTGTGACTGATTATAATGACGAGACGAACCCATGACAATAGATAACCCGAACTCTCGTCATACGAATTCGACAATATGTTCATATTTTCAAACAGAAGTCTTAACCTAAGAGCCCAAGGAAGACCAGCGCCCTTTTCTCTTTTCAATTGAGCTACGGAAAACTCCAAGTCGATTAACCTTAAGTAAACGTGGTTTGGAAGTGGTGTCCGATAGTTTTATAACCAGATACATCTCCGTCAATCCGGAGGAAATTGAGCAGATTACGTTCGGGTCGGATACGGATATTTTGTGTGTGGGTGAGAATTCTTTTGAATCCGGATTTATGCGCGGTCTAATATACGTAAAGATGTATTACAGGGTGTATTTTATTTGGAACACGGAACGCAACTACGGATTACAACTGAGAATTACTTTAGTACTAAGTAAGAAGGATTAATAAAACGTGAAGTACGTACATTATGCGTTATTACAAATTCAACCATAAAAAGTAATCCCGTATCACTAAATCGAATGAGAATGATGTCGAGCAATTTTGAGCAAAACTGGGATCATCAATGAAAAGTGCCTGAGGGTTTCCTCAGGAAGTCTGTCCCGGGCATTTCCATAGAGACTGTCTAGGGACTACACTTTGGAGTAGTCCAGTAAAGTAGGATGGTCAGAGTATAATGCTCACATTCGCATCACTCACTCACTTTAAGGACTTGAAAGGCGAAAGGCAGTTGAGGAGAAAGTGCAACATATGAAAAGAATGAAGAGAGAACAGAGATTCGCACTTGATACGGTGGCTGAGAAAGGAGATCAATACCTTTCCACAACCTTACATAGGGCTCCAAAAGTAACTAGCTATGCCATACTTGAACACTTTGAGGTCACGACTTACAAGGAATACTATTTTGATGTCAAATATTCACACACAAATCTAAGGGATTAAAAAATGCATGCATCATTATGTTTGTATTATAGAAGTTAACTCGGTACTAATAAAATGACATAATTCCTTAATTCTGTCATCGTTACGAGTCTTTACGTTCGGGCCTCTTCTTTCACTGCAGTAAAATATAGTGGAACCGTTTCCAATATATTTCTGACGTCGTCTGAAATGAAATACATAATTGTGGGCAACGTCTTTATTTGTGAGAAGTAGTGAGAACGAACTATCTGTCCATCTATTTATTCATCTATTTGTGATCTCTTGGAATGAGTGGCCACCTTCACCTTGAGCTATACTTTGTACCCGAGAGGCGCTCCTTGTCAGAGTTTCTGCATGATTCTCAAAGATCAAAGAATGAAATGCTTACACTGAACTAGACTCGTATGGGTTTCGACCCACCCAGTTACTTTTTGAACAACCAGTAGAATCGAATCCATTAATGTACATAGATATTTGTAGAGTTGGAAACTCTTATTCTCTTGAAATGCTCTCATTCTTTCGTGTCTGATCTAGTAATTGATTCAGAAGTCAGGGAAAGACCGGGCAAGGCACACCAATTCCTGAATCTGAGAGCTAGGCTCAAATAAATACGCACTTCTACTAAGGCCATAACACGCTCAAGTGTGGGTTCATCCTTTTATTTTTGCTACTCGTTCAAGTGCAGTTATCTCCCCTTCCAATCTTTCTGGAATAAAATGCTACATATATAGAGTGAACTGCGAAAGGAAAACCAGAGTGTATAACTTACGATTAGATTGACGACGATATATATCTTATATTGTTACAGTATTGTGCTGAGTGGACGAAAAAAGGGGAATCGACGGAAGGGACCATTTATCGCCTTCTCTTTCAGAAGATTCGATTGTTCCAGACCAAATCAGCTCTGGTTTATGTTTGTAGACTGACGGAAGCATTGAAATGGAAGGAGATGAGTTCAAGAAGTTTGGGACGGCGATGCTGGACTACATCGTTGGATATCTAGAAAACATACGCAACAGGTGACGAAAGTGATACGATGACACTTACGGCTTTAAGGGTGAATTCCTAGCAACTTGAAGCTCACATTACAGATACAGACATAAAAGGAAAATTGTATTTGTTTAACAGAACAAACATCTTGTCGAAAGGGAAAATAACTTTGTGTATTTCTAGAACCAACCAAACCAAAGTACATTAGTAGCCTTTACATTACATGGTAATAATTGATGGGATCATAGTCCTAAGAGAGGTATTCTTACATCTAAGCAAGACATTCCAATTTTAGTTCGAACTCTAATCGTCATAATCGAAGGATATACTGCAAGATGTAACGATCTAACCATGTTGAAGATCAAGTTGGCACCACCCGGTTATAATAGCATATACAAATAATTGCGGTCTGAGGACGAATGATTACTAAGCGCCTGTAGTCGATTGCCATAGCCATGTCAAGTAAAATCGCTTGGCTTAGCTCGGTTTTGTATATCGAATGCAGAATACAGAAAAGTGTTTACAAATCCTACAGTCCACAAAATAAGAATCACTAGCTATTGTACAAGTTGTACTTTCTATACTTTGTACGCCAAAAAACTGGTTGGTGAAAAGTAAAAATTATTATATCTAATTGGTAGTGTCTTCTTATTGAAGAGCGAAACAGTCTAGTTTCCGAAAGCGTGAGAACGAAGACTTCTGATTTTAAACAATAAAAAATAGTAATCCGATTATTCCATTCGAAATGACAACATTATTAGTGAATAGATTAAATGACATTTCAAATACCTTATACACTGGAAAAACGAAAGACGCGCGAAAACAAAACGAAACGGAAAGTTGTCCTTTTTCGAAAAATAACTCCATCTCTTACTCAAGCGACAAATCCTATCTCGTTTGCACTTCCTTTCCACGTGACGTATCATCTGAAAATATTATACAATGTGACTTAAATGTACTGCGCCCTGTGCATCTCAGGATCTACAATAGATACAATCAAGTGGAATACCTCGTTGGAAAGACCAGCTCAAATGGGATATGGGATCTCATACAACATATTTCAGATCCATACGAAAGCATCTTCGCACGTAGCGCGCGGTGGGAAAAAAAAGATGTTTATCAGCTGTTTCTTCATGGTCTTCCGCCTAAAAAGCATGACAACTTTAAAATTTCGAAAAACGGACTGCACCACCACATTCGCAAGTGCGTTTTGAAAATTGTAAGCCGTGAATCGACATTTTTTGAGCAAGTCGATTTTGTCTCAAAATTTCGGTTTAGCGTGATTTCAAACAAAAAAAATTTTTTGAGGCGAAATCCACTTGCACCTTCAAAAAATGTCTATCCATATCTTAAAATTTGTAGAAAGCACCTGTGAATGTGGTAGTGAGATTCATTTTTCGAATTATTGAAGTTCTCGTTGCTTTTCAGGTGAATACCACGAAGGAACGGCTGAAAAGCACCGAAAGACTGATTTTTTATTGTCCACCGCGCGCTGCGGACGAACGCGCTTACAGATGGAGCTGAAATACATCTTATTTGAGCTGATCTTTCCAACGAGGTATTCTACTTGATTGTACCTATTGTAGATCCCGAGATACGCAGGGCGCAATACATATTAGTCACCCCGTAATTGCACCCAAAGGTCTTTTTCACTCTGTACACATTTATTTGTTAATTCCTTGGCTATGGTCACTGTTTGAATTGTTATTTGCGAATATCAACCATGGCAGAACATGATAAGGGGAAAATGATTCGGATTTGGTAATTTCGACGTAAAGTAAAGTACCGGACAGGTTCATTGTAAAATTTTGGAGTCTCGGATTTCATTTTGCATTATTAAATCAGAAAATGATGACAGAAACTTCGTAATTATCATTTTAGACGAGTTCTACCGACAGTTCAGCCGGGTTACATTCGAGATCTGCTCCCGACGGAAGCACCAGAGGATGGAGAGAAATGGGAAACGATCATGGGTGATTTGGAGAGAGTCATCATGCCAGGCGTCACACATTGGCACTCACCACAATTCCATGCTTACTTTCCAACAGCTAACTCTTACCCGGTAGGATGAAAACCATTGCAATAGTGGGCAATAAAAGTAATTATTATGGCCGTGTTTGAAATAATTTGGTTCGCAAGTGCTCAAGTGTCTTTATTCAGCAACAAAATTAAGTCGACGTTCCGGTCATATACTGCGACCTTCTTCTGAGCGAAAGGCAATTAGTTGATTTACACAAAAAGGTAATTAGGATCCCTTTTTTTGCTTCTCAGAGAATTCTCAGAAAACAAGCAATTCTACTTATCATTTTGTGTAAGTCAACTAATAGCGTTTCGCTGTGAATAAACTCGTAGTATATGATGGAGACACCGGCATAATTTTGGTATCGAATAACTCTTGATCGCTTACGAACCGGATTATTTTAAGACTGGCTGCTCTAACATGGATGGAGAGCTAGGAAAACTAAAATTATAGTAATTAAAACAATGGGAATCTACTACTCGTGTATATTTTAAAATCTGCTATGCGATGGATGCGAGTTTTGTCTAAGTCCCATGCAGTTTTACTTAAGATTGCGTAAATATAATTGACAGCATCACATCGTTTTGGTACAGGCATAATGGAAAATATGAAACTCGCCTTTTATTGAACTCCCGAGAAATTTCTACACTGGAGAATATACAATGTCATTTGCAACCTCCGACATTGATATTGCTGTATTTCGACGCAAAAAGAAAAGAAAAAGTCTAATCGTAAGTAGCGGCATATACCGGGTGGTTCATAAGTTTCTCTTCTAACCCCACCCCACTGTATATTTTAAGTACTCGAAATCCGTAAGCACAACCTTTCCAAGATCACCAAGGGTTTGGTATAAATAAGGTTAATATGTGACTTGATTCGTAATTGCTGGTAATGTGACAGGAATGTTAATCAACGACTTAAAAGTTTCCAGTCCAACCAAATCCGAGAAGGGTCAACAATTTCTAACGTTGTATGCAGAGTAGAGCTTAGAATTTTCAGCTTGGTGTAACAAACAATATTTTCCAGTTTTTCAGCAAAACTATTATGCAATCAACTGTTAAATTCCGAATCGACTCATGTAATAATTATGGAACAGGCTATTGTTGCTGATATGCTGAGTGGTGCTATTGCGTGTATTGGCTTCACATGGATTTCAAGCCCAGCGTGCACAGAATTAGAAGTCGTAATGTTGGACTGGTTGGGTCAAATGTTAGATCTTCCTCCACAATTTTTAGCTTCTGGTTCCAATGGAAAGGGAGGTGGTGTCATTCAGGTATTTTTAATGATTCATATAAATATTGCGGGAGTTGATTTCTCCCAAAACTTTTACCCAGCTCCTACGCACATAACGATGATTCATGGACGCTTTGAAACTCATGTTATTTAGAATTGTGATTCCACAATTTTTGTCTATTATTTAAAATTGAATGTAAAATAATCATAATTTGACTCAAATAATTTAGGGGACAGCTAGTGAGGCCACACTTGTAGCACTTCTCTCGGCGAGGTCTAGGATAATAAAGCAACACAGAAGCACACCAGATTTTGACGACGCTTTATTTATGACCAAATTAGTTGCTTACACTTCAGGTATAATTATTTTTGTAATCAAATTTGTCAGAAAGTGAAACCTGTGCTGAACGACCAACCACGTTGGGAGTGATATTTTGGACGGATTATATATAAGCAAAGAAAATTATCAGAAAGTATGAGATTCCTGGAGCTATAGGAAGGGTTCAAAGAAATTCCGTCAGTATTATAGTTCGTCGTTAGCAGAACTTGGTCGAAATGGTTCAATCTCTACTGTCATCATTACAATAAAACACGTTTCGGGGACCTTCATTTGGCATAAATATTTGCATTGTTGTACGTAGTCAGTGGCCAAACAATTATAATTACTTATCCTGACGTTCTGGGGATTTGGCTTACCGTAAATGAAAATGACCTAGTAGACCGCTAGTACTGAATCCGGCACGGGGTTCAAGTAGAGCGCGGGTGTTTCTCCAGCTTTCTACTTGTAACCTAATGGAGAAACTGGTGAAAGTCTACGAGGGCTGTCTAATAAGTTCTGAAAACGGGGTAGTTAGAGGCGTACAGGAGATTCACAGAACTAATATAAGCAGGTTTACAAAATTTTAGGTCAATCGGTGGGTCGCTCTTGTCCTGGCGAGGCTCGGGATTAACGTTACAGAGTACCCCTAAAAATTCTAACTCCATTTTTGACTGCAAACTAGTTTCCCAACGCTAAAATATTAAACAGGATTTTCTCAAAATTTGCACACAATTTCCAAATCGCATTACTGATGTCCTGAAATGGCACTCTTATTAAATTGAGCATTACGACGCGCAGGCGTACTGGTTATTCAAAATAAAGCGATTTTTTAAAAACCTAACTGCGCGTTTCCGAACGCGTCCTCCAATTTGAACGATCGATAGAATTATCTGCA
>JAQFYE010002029.1:0-19692 GCA_034694305.1 Protaphorura glebata | reverse complement strand
TATCCAATTTAATGGACACATGCCATACCAAATTCCGTCTCCAGGTGGTAGTGCAATAGGAGCGCGCACTCAAAGAACCAAACTCATTTACCAGTCCTCAGTTACCTTGGAAATATAAAGCACATAACATGGGCTCTTCTGTCTGTATCTCTTTTTATGGCGTGACCTTACCCTCTTACTGACCTAATCTTGGAGAGCTCTGGAGGTCAAACGAAAGAATTTCCCCGGTTTCACAAATACAAAACGTCGTATTAAAAATTCAGCCATATCCCGAATTTCCTACTTTCGTCATTTAATGTAATGGAGAAAGTACTATACTTCAACATGGCCAGGATATTTTCTAATCTGTCACCTCATTACAACGTTGTATTGTAACAAAATATTTTCTACAATTTCGAACTTCCGTAATTGATAATCCTCTACTGGAATTCCTTCTTTGAAGATCTGTCCAGATCATTCGGGGACCTCTAGTGTTGTCTTTTTGAGAATTCGATTCGGCGCCCGACTTTCTCCACTTGATTTGCCCTGTAAAGAAAGTTCGTCGTGGGTAAATACAAGAGAAAGGAGGTTACGGTGAAAGTCCAACAATTACTTTCTTCCAAACAATTCCAAATTTCCCATCCGTTATTCCCAACTAAAATTAAATGGTGTATTTTCCAAATTAACAGCATCCTGGTGAAAGTGACTTTGACACTGCGAAAGTTGACAACATTTACGTCGGAGAAGACTCCGTCCCGAGGATTTGTTTAATAGTTTTAAAATCAGTTGAAAATTCCAAAATTTAGCATGGCGTAACAAATTATTGTTTTTATTGTTAATTAATTTTCATATTCTTCCTGTCTTCTAAATCTAATACTAGTTTTAATACTCAAGGAATTAGGCCAGAAAACTATTTGTGATATACGCACTATGCAGGGACGTCAAAGATTATAACTTTGGCAATTAACCGATAAATACGTACGTGTCTAATTTTCTGTAAGGAAATTTAGTAAATGCTCACTAGTCATAGAATTAATTAAGTTTTAAAAGACTTCTGCTTGTTTAGGAAAACCGTGGAATTGAACCGTCAAAGTACAACACGTTTATTTGTATTCGTACGCGCAGTTACGTCAAACACAGTTGGCCTTAATTTTTTGTAGTGTTAATTAGTCTGTAGAAAGAAAAAAGTATTTTTTCCTGTTACCGATCGTTGTTAAAATTGTTGAGTAGATTTAACGTGTTATTGTTGTGTAAATTCGTACTAGAAATTAGTCTATGTAAATGAATTGGCCTTTTTAGGGAAAACTGGAATAGAAAAGCTCAGTCAAGTATTGACAACAAAATTTAAAATTATATTAATTTTTATAGTACTTAATAGGAACTGCTCAGTCTCACATTGTTACATTGTTGATATATAATTGCCTATACTTTGAAAATTGAGGTGCATTAGAAAACTAGCAATTAGGATTCATGAAAATTCTAGAAGAGATTTGTTCAGGTAAATTGTTCCATTGTAAGTACAAAAAGTAATGAATTTTGATTGTCACGACGTATATACAAGTACCTGCGGAACTGGTACATCTATTTAAGATTATTACTAAATGTATGATGCTTTTGGAGAAATTGAAGAGAGTTGCCAGCGGAGAAAGCAAGAGAGTGATTGTGATCAGTTCAATTGAAATGGACTCATGACTAACCGAGAGAAAAGTAAAACCTCGCTATCCTGCTTAAAACCCTTTAACTCCTACTTAAAACCCTTGAATTATACTCCTATCAAATAAATATTCCCTCTACTACGTGTGGAATAAGACAAGTGCCAAATTAAATTAAAAATGACAACCTAACCCACAAAATCAAAACGCCAGTCTTCAGACCTGAGGTGAGTGAAAGACATTTATTCAAATACCATATACAGTTTTCAGTTGAGAAGATTTCATACAAAAATAAAGTATTAAAAGAAACACACAACTTGCAACTGATTTGTATGCGTGGCTGAAAGAGTCAAATCAGTCCGCAGTCAAAAATCATAATTATCATACGAGTAGGTTACCACAAAATCGTAAGTTGAGATTGAGGTATATGCATTTTGTGGATAATTTATATTTTGTAAATGCAATGAGAGCGCAGCAACGCCGGTATATTAAAGAACCCAAAAGGTGAGAGCAAAAAAAACTAAAAAGTAAAAAAAAAGTTTCCAGGTCAAAATGCGTACATAACGGAAATGAGTTTCGCCAATTCTTATACCCTATAGAAAGTTTGGACAAAAATGCTGTAATTTGTAAAATGATGATGCTTACCTTATATGAGCGCTGAGATCCTGAATTTAATGATCCAAAATATCACTGATTGTGAGAAATAATTCCAATGTTTGACCTTTCCACTCCAGGTCAATACATTGGAGCATGTGGAGAGAAGAAATCACTTAAGATTTAATTCCTTAGAGGCCTCTTTGGAAGTGGTTTATTTTTACCGTACGTTCCGACCTGGAAAGGTCTAACTTTGGAATTTTTCAGTGAAGTCTAGTGACAATTTAAATTTACCATCGCATTTGGTTGAACCTTATTCATGCTTTTGGCTTTCATTTCGGGAAATCGGGAAAAGTTGATTTTACTATTCAGCAATTAAAGTTGCTCCATCTCACAATTCACATCAAATATAATTTGACCTCCCCCGTTTTCTTTATCGATAGAAGTCAAGCATGTTACCCTTCCGTTTGGAAATATACGGCTTCTTGGGTTTACAATGCTTTGACCAGAAGGTCCTTCGACAAATAACAGAAGTGTAGTTTTGTGAGTCTACTATTTATTAGCTCACGATTATATTTTGAGATCTGTCTAAATTTAATTGTGCGTTGAAATATAACAAACAAATTAGGGCTGAAAGCCTACATCGAACCAATATTTCAAAATCGAATTATAATTCTAAGGAAATGTAAGATGCTATACTTAACACCCGACAAATAAAACTCAATAAGGTTAAAAAAATATTTGAAAATCCAATGTCGTGTCTCCTTCAATCGTGAGGATCGTGAATTTCTACGTCTCTGTCATGAACCACCTGTACAGATTATAAAATGTATTAGCAATGACGCGTAAGGTACGAATTATTTTTCCTGAGAGGTAATTATTCGTAAAAGAATTAATTTTATTTGACGGTACTTTCTTCGAAAAAATTATCCGTTTCGGCCATAGGTATGTTCCAAGCAATCTTTCATGTACAATATGTGTCTTCTTCTAACAAGGAAACCACTTTTCTTGTCAAACTCTGATAAGACTATACTAAAACGAAATAATTTTCTGGTTCCTCATTACTCATCCGCGTTTAGTAGATTTCCTGGAATAGCACGTTGGGAAAGTTTCAAAAAAAAAATTGTAGTGAATCAAAATTTTATCAGGCGATAAATCGATTTTAGTAGTACTCAAACTGTATTGTACAACGTATCCGAATAGGAGTGGAACACCTTTCCGAAAAGTGAAAGGAATGAAATGCGTTCATGTGTGTGACTCCGGCAACATTCTGATTGAAATTGTGTTGTGAAAGTTTAGGAATTCTGTAGACGAATTGTGTTACTAGAATGCTATGAGAAATCTTAATAATACCAGAATTAGCTCAGTCTGGTGATGACCCTAACCGACAGACTTTTATAAGCCCGGAGCGTTCATAAAGTTTCTTGGAGAGGTGTTCCGATCCTATTCGATATGAAATACCTCATGCATCACAGGATGATTTTTCATGAAACATTGTTTCCTTGTGAATATTAGGTCCCACCCGCACCAAAAAATTCTGCTTTTGAGTTACTGTATTGCTCTTACCAGGGTCATATATCATATATTAAGCTAAACCTATGGATTTGCTTTGCAGAATTAGCAAAAAAAATTAAACCCATCACCATGCATTCGCACACCGCCTTGTGTTAAACATATATACACTAGAAAAGTCCCTGAGAGAACGACGTAGTTAAAAATCACTAACGATGAACAAACCCGGGTTTTTAGGACTACATACTGCTGTGCGTAGCCTGCCGTGCCGGGTTGTGACTGCACGTGCTGCAATTTTTGAATACGATGTTATATATATTTTTTTCACTTCTTACACACATTTTCCCATCATCCAATGTGACCAAAATAGACGTTCTTATTTAGCAGGGAACCTCAGCTTTTAGAAAATAATATGAGCAAAAATGGCAGCTGTATATACTCAGAGCGTAGAGAACAAGTGATCTTCTATATATTTTACACACTCATTTCATTCGTCTTTTCTCGGGTTCTTCTAATAAGTTCAAAAAAAATTTCAAGCACCACCAACCATTCGGTTTTTTGGGTCGTGAAGTGTGACGAGGCAGCGGGTGGATAAATTCACTTCTTCTGAGCTAGAGAAAGTATCCTCCAAACCAGTTTTTAAAAAAAACACACAAGGATACTATTTAAAATGATTTCTCTGGATTAAACATGTCAAAATACTCTCATAAATTGACAGTCGCTCCTAAGACTTGGTTAAACAATCGTATGAAAATTGGGCTTGTATCTGAACAGGAAGCTCCACGTTTACCGTAGCCGTACGGCAAAACCTGTCCTGGACGACCACTAGTGGACAAGTGATACTAGTGGAAGTGCATACAAAAATCAACAATAAAGAGGTCTTAGACCTGATGCTAGATTTTCGAAATAATATTGTCATCGGAAAACTCACTCTTTAGTACCGTGTGGATATTGTAGATGATGAGGGTCAATCCCTCAGGCAGACAATGTATGGTTCCTACTTTGAAGACATTCTCTACAGAATTTTGCACAATGGGTTTTTAGGGAACGATATTATTTCAAAATTCTAGTATTAGGTTTGAGACCGCTTTATCGGTGAGAATTACATACGATCATGTCGACACTTGTTTATCACTTGTCTACTGGTGGTCGTCCAGGACAGGTTTCGCTGCACGATGAACCTGGAGCTCCCTGGGTATACAGAAATGTGTCGAAATTAAAAAAAAAATTAGATTCGGCTCATCCGATGTCCCAAATGAAACGAACTAGGAACTAATATATAAATGAACGGAACTTGCATTTTGTTCTATTTAGGAAATTTGGATTTATCCATTGTTGTACTAATTAAGAATCCCCGGGTATTCGACGCATACTGTTTACACGCAAGATACTAAATGCAATTTAAGTTGCACCTTTAGACCTTGTTCGGACATGGACTTGGATTGTGGGTCATAAGGTCGATGGATGGACAAGTAAAAGGGTTCAAGTCGGAGGTGAAGGAATGCAGTCATCATCGTCACAGATAGTCCTGGTCTTTGGCCGTGTTACGGAGTGAGTGGTTAGATGATAGCTACGACATTACCGGTTTTGGGCCAAAGCTCGAAATCAATAAAACCGGTCTCAGTTTAAAATACACCCTGCGGCGAGTCAAAATCGAAAATGTGTTCAACATTTCCAGTTCAGTCGAATGTGATTTTTAGATTTAGAAATGAAATGACATTTTTACCGTCTACCTTGGTTGCTATAAAGTTCTCAAACGAAATGCAGAAGTAAGCATTCTGTTTGCGAACCCCAAAGATCATGGATAATGTGGTAAGGTGTTCTCTTATGTATTTGTTTCCTGTTCCACACGCAAATGAGTTGTTACTGTAGGAGTGAGTGCATAATGTGAGATGGATGCAATTCTTTTCTTTTCTCTTGTTGTGTTAATCCATGATGGAATGAGAAAGGAATGTCGTTTATTTACCAGTTCCTTTCCATTTGCTTCCACTCACTCCAAAACGACATAATATTATGAAGGTGAGGATCAGAAAAGGACACGACCGATTAAGGGAAAGGCTCACAAGGCAAGGGTTAATCCAACCACAAACTGTCCATTGCAAAATGGAGAGTTAAAAAAACAAGAGGGCTTTACGCTCCGCTCATCCATTATATTATGCACATTTTACTACAGTTGTAGATTAAATGTTATAACCTCACCCTTTGGTCACTCATATTATTACCCGCTCGCCCAATCAATTAATTTTGGGGACGGTCATAAGTTCTTTCAATTTTTAGTAAAAGATATATCAAACATACATATGGGAGATAGCAATGAATGTCACATTGAATTATCCGTGAGTGTCATGAATTCCGATGAATTCCGACTCTATCTTAATCATTAAGTAATATTATTTAATAAATAAATTAATGAGAACTATTGACTCTAAAGGTTATCTGTTTTCCTATATTTAAGGAACGTCCCCTGAAAATGTCCCCCTTGGATTCATCTAGTCGGTTAACTTGTGGCTGATTTGTGATTTTATTTTGCATTCCCTTGCTCAGAATCGTCATGATCAGAGTGAGTGGAGAAAAGACGCAGGAGTTGTAGTAATCTAACTATTATCTCAAAGTAAAATGTAATTCTTGTCCGTACGTGGTATGCAAAGTGCACTGGGCGCAATGGAATGCAGGTGGGCAAGTAAATAAGAGTTGGAGTGCAAGGTTTACAGGTAACACGAAGTAGATTTGCACTGATTTCCCCTTCCTTCAAACCTACGTATCACTGCTCAACAACAATCAAAACCCAATTTGAACAAGTTACAATGAGACCGGACCTTTACTAAATGACAATAATAATAAAAAAACAAAAACATAAATGTTACGTACTTATACTAATACTTCACGGATGGGCATTTGGAACGGTGACGGACGAAAGAAGTTTGTGCATAATAAGTCACCAAATTAGAACGTAATCCTTCCATTGAGGTACTCCTAGTAGTAGGAAGAACCAGTAGTGGAAAAAACCTGCAACCATCAAGCGCTATGCCTATCCGAGGAATCGAACTGTTACCTGAAGTAATTAAGGCATGTGCCAATGTGGTACCACCTACTAAAGAGTTGCCTTAATAGTTTTATTAAATGAAGGGACATTCTATAAATATTTGCAATTTTTCACTTATTGCATTGTTGATTTAATTGAACCGCAATTCAACTGTATAAAAATTACTCAAAAAAAAAACCTAATGGATGAAGAGAAACATGTGGGAATGCACGTTCCTTACAACATTATCAAATGATGCAATCTAGAAGAAATTCGTAATCAACTGAAAGAACCAGTTTAATTAAAGATGTGTCGTATAGTCGAATTAACTTCCATAATAATTTCCCGTGGAAATTCTAAATATTAAAAATTGTGATTAGATCCTTATATTAATTTGTTATGGTGATTAATTCATTTGAGAACATTAAATGTAATGATATGAAAATAATAATAAACCACCCACGAATTAAAGAAGGAAACGTGTCCGTGAACGTGGCGTCTGAAAACATAACTAAAGGTTTAGCTTTAATTGCATGGTTCATGAGGTCTAATAGTCAGTTAGATAGTTCTGATTAGAGTACAGGACGGTTAATAACCTATGACGAAATCTGCAACCTGAATTCAATTATTTTTGTGCACTCGCCCGCCATGCCATGCCTCCACTGTCAGGTCAGGAAGTGTCGAATTATTTCTAATAAATTCAAGGAATCCTCCTCCCCACGTCAAAACTTACGACTAGAACGCGCACTTTCGTATTAACACCACGATTAGCTTTACATTAAAAAATTATGTAGTTTACGAATTCATACGGCAAGTCATAGTCAATCCTTCATAAACTGAATACTACGAATTCAATCCACAAATTCTCTTATTTCTCGTAATAATCTGGTTGGGATTCCTTCAGGCACATCCAATAAAAATTGCTGAAAGGTTTTGACACTTGAGTAGAATACTAATACAACACAATAATTGGAAGATATAATGGCCAACATCTACCAAAACAATTTGTTGGTTTCAAAATAAAATTAAATGAAGTCTATCTAAGAATTCTGAAGCATGAAATTAATATTGTATTCCTTACTTAATTTGTTTTTTATAATATTCTCCAAAAATAACGAAAAGTGAACATTAAAAAACCATTTTAATTTGTATTTTTGACCAAAACAATATCAATTATCTTAAAACAGAAGTTGGAAATCTGAGGAAGCCAATTGCGAATCTAAATCTGGAATCCAGCCTAAATTTTCTAACAAAATTGTAAAATTCCTCTTCGTCCCTTTATAAAAAAAAATACGTGTCCCTATTAATTTTCACACAAGAAAATGTAAGAAATCCTTTCTCGTAAGAGCATGGGTGGCATGGACAATAATATACTTCAGGAGCACCATTACAGCTTTAATCATAGGTTTGACTCAAGCCATGTCTGCCAGAGGGATCGAATTCCCAACAGAGCTAAGCAAAATGGGAAATCTGTACTACCATGCTACAATAGGCTTATTCCAAGGCGCACTATTAAGAAACAGACATGAAATGTGTCGATATGAATTGCAAGTTTCATATTCTACATTGTCTTAAAATGCGCCGCCTAATTTTCGTAGAGATTGAGTTGCTTCCCATTTGACCTTGAGAAGGTAGTAGGAAAACTTTCAGTGAAAAGAAACTTGTTATACATTGTCAGCCCGAAGAATCAAACCCTGAATATAAGGAAATAGCAAAAGCCGCGTGGACGACTACACTACAGCTACAGCAGATGTTTGTAATTCTAATGCGTTTCTTCTTGCGCGCGAACGATAGTATTTGGAATGCCACACCGGTTGTTGGACAGATCAGCTGTCGTTGATCTTGAGCTGGTGCATCATACCAGTTGCATTTTTGCACTGGTCGTGCGTTTCACAATAACAAAATAAAGTGGATGCCTTGTAGGGATGAAGTTGGAGATGAAGATGCAGAAGGGGTTGTGGGCTTTTGACTTTAGCAGTAAAGAACTTCTTTTTCAGTCTTTTGAGAAGATCCAACCACGTTAAGGTTACGAAGGAGCATTCTAACAATCACTAAAACCAAAAACTTGATTCCATCAACACTCCTCCACCGTTCTTCACAAAGTTGAAAACTTGAGCTCGTCAGACAAGCTTCTTCGTCCCCTCAAAAAATTCTCCAATTTTTATCTGTTTCTCAAAAAAAGTCTCAAATTTTGAACATTACCCACAGCGGGATATTCATCAGGCAAAAACGCCGGTAGTTTCTTCAAAACTCATACATAAAAGTGTGAAACGCCGGTGACCTTAACTAAAAAAGGACTGAACACATGGTTCGTCGTTTTCGAAAACACGTGTCCTGAAAAAACGGCGACTTCAAACAAAACGTGATACGTTTTTGATTTTTTTTAAATGTGTTAAAAAAATTAGTACATAGTTGGGTGTTTTAAGAGTTTTAAAAAAGGGGGTGGAGGTATGGTTGTGTAGAATCGAACGTGGTTCAGTATTCATCACCGGAATACATGAAGAAGTCCCTAGTCACCCAATTGCCTGGATATTTTTCCTCCTCCTCCATGTTACCCGGGTATTCGGGAGTTTCTGTACTTTTCCCTGTGTTGTTCCTTCCTTGGTTCTTCGTTCGGTTCATCTCTACTGGGACTCTGTTCTGAATGTAATAATTTATTCGTCAACATACACACAAACACATTGTCCAAGAGAAATGAGATGAACCTCTTAAGAACTTGAAGTTGGTCTTTGGTCCTTTCCCGGCAAACACCATAAGTACATACGAAGAAAAGGGGGAAAAAATCTTGGGAGAAAACTTAAGTATTTTCTTTCTCAGTGAAAATATTACATGTTGGAAAGTTAAGAAGTGTGGGGACAGTGTTCGTAGTGTGTGTGTGTGTGTGTTTGAATGGCCGGGATATCTGAGTAAGAAAATGCCCCAAATGTAAACCTTTATAACTTAAGTTGAGTTTGGAGCAGGACATTGGTCCTGTCCTCTACTAAACGGGGAAAAAGAGACCCGGGTCTTTTTCCAAGAGAAAACAGAAAAAGAAACTTTTGCCATTGCCTTGATTAAATTCAATGGAGACAGATTGGGTGACTGTCATGAGGATTATTAGTGAGTGAGGAGCAAATACAACTACGACATCGTAAAACTTAACACGCCAACGGAAAGTGAGAAAAAAAAATGCTCAAAAAACTCTTCATTTGTTTTCTCAACATTATCTTCACGACGATTTGGTTGGAATTTTAGTCCCTTCTTGGGGTGAGTTGGAACATTCAATTTTGAATGACATTTTCCATCATATGACCTAATCCCCTTGTTTTTCATGGAAAATTATGCGAAATTACAATTTATTTTATTATACCGCACCACACATTTCAGAATTTTCATATCAATGTACCAAAATTTCATTTTAGTTTTATTTTTTAACACATTCTTATATGAATACTTGAAAAGGCAGGGAGACAATTAGTAAATTTCGTAATATTAATCCTAGCCCGCCAGTTTCATTGTGTAATTAACTGTTTCATGTAACTTTGCTTGTCTCAATATTATCAGAGGTCAGGAAAGTAAGGCAATTAATTAGTTTACCAACGTATTTGTTGATTCATAATCGTAGAGACAAAATAACTGGGAAAATGAATTTGTACTCTGGTATCGAAATCTTTACCCAAAATGAGAATCCGGAAATTCCAAGGAGGGCTGTCAAAATTACCATTTTTTTGTCAAACTACTCCAAGAACTAAAAACTTTGAAATTGACATCTTGTTGTATTCCTTCATTATTCTGTAAACTTGATAAACTCTGGAGCTTTTCTCTACCGTAGGAATTCAAATTAGCAAATGATCGAATTGTTTGAACTATTTGAAGTGTACATTTTGAGAATATGATGAAAATGATTAACCGAGTTGGATTTTGCCCCATGTCAGTCTACTTGCAAATGCAAATGAAATCCAAAGGATAATATTTCTCCTCTAATATTATGTGGGTTGTCCACCTATTAATGGAATGACGTTTTTGGAACATTCAAGGCAAACATATTATGCATGTCGTACTACTGGGAAAGCTGAACAGATCATTCTTGAACGAACGTGTTTACAGTTTTCGGATATATTTTTGGTAAATCCGTACACGGGTAGTCGTAATACGTTCATTTGAAGACATGTGGTATAATCTGGGACCAGGTCGGTCCATACTTCTTAACTTCTTTGCCTTTGAAATAAATAAAAAAAAAAATGAAGTCGTGTCGTGCCCGAGCCGTGGAGAACCTGAGCCGGTTTTGCAAAATCCGAACCCGCATGGATCTTTCCTCATTCCTCCTAGTAAAAAGTTGTCTTCAAAAATAGCAATTTTATTTTGGTGTTTCTGAGTCAGCGACCCTTGTGGCTGTCTAACATATGTACGTGCACCATTTCCTTCAAAACTCAACTGGTGTTAGAATATACACCAAGCAAGCACTTTTTCAATGTACCCGCCGTACAGTAGTGTAGACTCCGAACACGGACAATCTGAAAAAATAAGGCTAGAAGAAGAAGCTTACTCTAATATATTTAACGTTTACCGAAGCTCGATATCTAGAAATCCTCTAGGGGGTTTACAAATATAACTATGGGGTAGAACTGTTTTTTTTCTAAAACACCACCCGCACGCACCACGCACCCAGGGAACCCGTGTAAAGGTTTAAATATCCCGCCACGTGTAAGCTCAACTCCTTTAATCATTCCCTGGTACAAATGTTCAAATGAATTAAAGACCAACATATCGGAGGTGATTAAATCGTTTTGAAGTTACAGAATTTCTCTATTCCAAGCATTTCCTAGAAGTATTGAATGACTTTAATGACAATTTGAAGTTCATTTACAAAAATTACAAATTTTAAAATATGTGTGCACATTATTAAATTAGTAGACCGTAAAATGCTGCCTATTATTTTCCATTGAGATATGGTTTCTTTCATTTGACCTGTCAGGTACATGCCCCCTAGTCTAGGCATTCCTCAAAGCTACATTGTCAGTTCGAGGGAATCAGCTGTCCGCATAACGAAATGATTAGTGGCTGCTTGTATCACTATATTAAGACCGGAACGCAGTCGAAGCATGGACAGATGGTTAAGGAGTTGAGGCCGGAGGTTTCTCCTTGTGTGAGATTAAGGACTAGTGACGCCATAACTGGAATATTTCTCTGTTAATTCGTTAATAATCAATTAATTGATTTTGGGCAATAAGGTCTAGAAAGGTTTCAGGAATGTCCGACTGAACAATGTTAGTGGAATTTTGAGATTCAAGTTTTTCCAATTTTTGTAACTTTTTTTAAAATTGACTTCGATATTTTCTACTATTTATCGGAAAACTTTTTGTTTAAATCGACTGTCATTGTCTGGTATGATTTTACCTTTCCAAGAAGTCGTAATGGATTAAAATCTCAGAACTTTCCGGCTCTTTGTTGCCTTCCCAAAATTTCAAATGAACCTTGGTAGAAATATTTGGGGAAAGTAAACGTAAGGAAGAAATAGGTTTGTTCCAGTTTTCTAACAGTTTTCAAATGTATAATGGACTATTCTAATTTTCTCACCGCACTTCTCTTGGCCAATGGCAATACAATCTGATTTTATGTAAATGTTAATGAATATTTTGATTTTCTGCTTGATTAGATCAGAAAATATATGCAATATGTTTCTAACATATTTTTGTTAATAATTTTTTAAGAGAAGAGTAGTAAAAAGTGGTCTGAATTGGGTTTTAATGTAGTGCCATAACCGAAAAGGGGAAACATAAAATTTCACCGACTTGACGGCGCCAGAAAACTTGACCACTGTCATGGTCATGTTTTGCAGTTGTAGTCACCTTCTACCTGTTGTACCACTTTCGCATAATTGAGTGCATATCCGTTTTGTTGTTATTGTCCATCACATATGTACGTAGTAGAGCCTCGAGATGATTGCATATTTTAATAATTCTTTTAAGGAAACAAATCCGCATCATCCCATCTCCATTTGTTCTGCACACCACAGTACATTTCGTAATTTCCACTGCCCTCCTGTCAGAACTTCAAATCAAATCATTTCTAAATGTTCAGGATGTCAGACGTCTTAACACTAAGCTGGCCATCATTACTTGGTAGTACTTTATCACTCAATTAATTAAATTCATATTTTCTCATCATTATTTTGGGTTAGAAGTCTCAGTGCAAAATTTTGAAGAATTTATATTCAAAATTCTGATTTTTTTTAAAATCCTGAAGACTTTTTTTTATTGTTATACCCATCTCAAAAAGTTGAGCTTTTCTCAGATGTTTAATAGTTTAATTGCCCACATATTTTGACTCGACATGGATGATTCCTGAGGTTAAACTGCGTACATACGTGACACCGTGTAGGCAGAAAGAGTTAGAAATCAGGATATTAAGAACACACACATTTATTATAAAAAAAAATGTTGGGATTTTGTGGGGCCATAGCAGTCAGGGTGAATAACGGCCTTGAACCTCATCCATTCCCCACGCGTCTTTCTTAATATTTGATCCCTCAAGACAAGTAAAGTTGTCCACAAGGGAGCATCATCCCCAAGGAAATCAATCTAAGACATGAGCAAATTAATTGGCATTCTAATCAGGTGTAAGACAGCTACACAACATTACTATGCAGTAACGGATTTGATTTGATTTGATTTGGGTGAGGAAAAGCGTTAGATATTTGATTAATACGTTCAGTTTAAATTCAACGTGACATAACAGGTCCCGTCCATACTACTTACTCCATTTAATCAAATCTTGATTATTTCAGTGTGATTTGACAGGGCAGATCGTTAAGTGGTTCATCTGGATGCATCTTTAATATTAACATTATTTTCTGGTGCTCTATGTTGCAGGCTATTTGAATTTCAGATTCAGAACGAAGTGTTGCTGGGATTCATCGATTGTGTGTGTAATCATACACAAAAATTCTCTCGCCGTTAGTTAACGGGTAGGTATGGTGTCCTGATTGTGGTCGATCTGACTTAAACCGCTTAATATAATAAGTTTTGAAGTTTTTTTTATCTCTTTATTAATTTTACAAATTATGCAGTATCAAATGGCAGAATATCCTAATATGACTAAGAAATTATGCATGAACTGCAACATACGTGGCTGACATAATAAACACATTGTGTTTTTTATCTACCATTTACGCACATTCGCATTCTTGTCTCTAATCAATCAAAGTCAATGCCCAAAGTTGAACAGATCGTAGCTTCTGTTTTAAACTAAATTGATTGTTGTTTGTATTGAAGATTCTTCTCAGGTGTTTTGAGTTTGAAATCTTGTCATTATGATGATTCTCTAATTTCACCAAAAACTTTATAAACCATTACATTACATTAAAATGTTTCCTGCAAGGTTTCAAACCGTTTCTTAAAAATTAATTATATTTTTGAAACAAAAAAAAATCATGAAATTACATACTCATGCAATGTTAATTAATTCAATGTTTGGTTTATGTATGTAAGGTTGATGAGCTCAGGTGTTAATTCGTTGGGTAATTATAGGTACTGTACTTACGTGCACGTGGCACGGTTCACAAATTACACAAAAACTTATTAATGTCTGGGTTTACAGGAAAGCTAAGTCTTTAATTACTCGCTCTCACCACGTGAGCCTTTCAAAAAAAATAGGAATGAAATGAATTACATTTTTTAATTAAAATTCTTATCAGTTTTAATTTATTTGGTAGGACGATTGGGGAGGAACCGGTTGGTTTGAGTTTGAATGTAATAAAGAATCATATTAATTAAGGTTTAATGTGAAAATATAAATTTTGTGGGTATGTTTTTAGCGTTAAATTTGTGAGTACAATTACGTTTCCGGTGGCAGGGTGGCACTTGAATCATTGGTCCAATGCACCCTTGATGGTTTCCAAAAAGATATTGATCTTAGTTTTAGGGGTTTTATTACTCTTTTCAAAAGTCAACGGTAGTGGTGGTCTCTCATGTCAAGTCAAAATTAAGACTTTTTCATTCTTCCGCCCATTAAAACTATACTTTAAATATTTTGCTCATTTGGAACGATGGACGATTTCATTTCCTGGACAAGCCAAGCTGACCGCGAGGAAGTCGAAATTGGCGCGATCTCTCAAAATTTTTGACATGACAAACCCCCGTGAAGACATGATGGGTCCTACTTTACACAAAAACATGTTATTGAAAGATTCAAGGCTTTTTTTCTTCTATTTTCTCGTGTAATTGAGCGAGTTGAAACTTTTCATCTTTGTCTATCAACAGAGAAAATCTTAAGAGAAGGTCAAACAAATGATAGGTGTTTAGAGACCTCACCAGATCTCTCAGCTCCATCAAATTTAAGTCCAAGATTAGGAGGTGTAGACATTTTATAATGACAACCCCAAATATCGATCTTGAATTTTTTATTTGAAATATAGGGAGAATGTAGAAATTTAACAGGAAATGGCCCAAATCTAGTTCTAATGTTAGGATTGTCATGGGCGTGTCCAATTAGGATTATCTGATATTTTTGATGAAAGTTCTGATTCTGAGATTTCTGAGTTTAAATTATTTGATTATTAGATCATTTTTGATTTATTTGCGCCCAACTTTAGTAATTTTAACTTCTCATAGCCGTTTTTTGAAATTCTGTATTGTCCAAACGGTTCTACGAGGTAGCACGGTTGCTAGCTAGTGAATTCCTTAGTTGGATGCATAATGGCTACCCTGTACGATGCCCCATGAAGAAAACAGTAGCTCATCCGGTTGAGTCAACATTTTCTAAGCACTCATTATTTCTTTCTTGTCCCTAACTCATGATTAATTCCCTTTGGAAACCACCTTCTTAACCTCTCTAGGAATTAGTTTTTAATTTGTCGTTAACACTAATTAACCGGTATTTTACACCTTATTGTGGCAAATTTTAAAGTCTAAAGTCGTCCTTCCGGTTAACAACTTGATTTTTCACACGACCCAAAGTGTTAATTTTTGAGAAAGTGCATTTTAATCACAAATGAATGGCAAAGTGTCTAACGCTAATATTAACAACTATTATTAGCTATTAATTGGCATTAAGAAATGGGGAATGAAAATGAGAGAGAGTCCGAGAGTGCAAATAAAAAAATAAAATGCCCAGGAGCTCGGTTTATCGTATGTGTGAGGAATTCAAACTTAAAAATACGTGAGAATGTTGCGGAACAGGTTTTTGCACAAATACTCATTCAATGTACCGTTGAGTTTTAGGGAGAAGACCACGACTTGTTCCTTTGAATATTCTAATAAATGAATTTACAATTCACTTATCATCCGACTCAGGTTCAAATAATTCCTACAGCGGTTTCCAACGTATCTTTCCAAAAACAACGGTGAAAATGCACTTTACAGCGAGTTCTCTCTAGGAATGCATTTTTTACCGTTAAATGCAACATAGTGTAAAATAGTTCAAACTAACGTGTCCTTGATGCATTTCTTGGCACTGCCTTATTAAGTCAAATTATTTATTTTCACTACCGAACAAGGTTGCAAGGTTCAAATAATTTGGGGATTCTTACTATTAATAATTTTGGATAGAATCGGATGAAGATTTTGAAGCATATAAAAAAGTGGATGACTGAAATCATTTTACTTGGAAATCTTGAAAATTCAAAAACAAATTTTGAACAAAAAACCACACATTTGATATTTGGACCAAGGAAAGAATTTTTGCATTCTGCAGTTCGTCACATTGGATTCCTGCAAATTTGCTGGTGGGAGGTAATAGGAGTGACGTGAACAATTTAACTTGCGTTTGACTCACCTGAAAAGAATGACACCTTTTAACCACAGTAATTGTAAATACCGATATCGTAGTCACGCTACCTGTCAAAATGACACGGTAATTGCACGGTGGAGAAGTCCAACAAGTATGTACAGAATAAAAAAAAACTAAAGGGATGATGATAATTTTCTCTAACATTTCCTTCGTAATCCTCAAAACTCACAAGTTAAGTAATTTTGGAAGTTTCCAAAACTTTGAACCGAAACGATTTTGTCTGTCCGTCTATAGCATGTTATGAGGGATTATGTTTAAAATTATAAGTTTAAACAGATTCTGATCACGTTAATACCTCACACGCCTTCAATTCACACGAAGGGCGTCCCATACAGTTTTACTAGCCCAGGATATGGTTATTATAGGGTGTTACCAGTCTTTTGAATTTACACCTTGAATTTCACAAGTGTTTTGCAATGATGTCAATTATGAGGACATTTTAATTCAAACAATTCACACGTACTTTTGTAAGAAATTCCAAAATCTTCTCATTACGAATCTGGGGAATTATTTTTGGTATGACTAGAAAGGTCACAGCTGACCAATAGTCCATACGAACAAATTTCACCTCATTGGATGCGGACACAATTAATCTTATAATCTTTCAAATCAATGTTAATTAAGTTTGAATCTGCTAGTCCACCTGTATTCGTGTGCATTGAGGAAACACATTTAATGATGCTCTAGTCAAAGTCATACCCAGTCGACCTAAACGAAAGAAAATGCAGAAAGATGACGGACTCGATAGAATTTAATTGACACATACTAAACGGTGGTCCAGTCTAGACTGACATACGTTTACCTACCTGAAGGTCAAGGCTGAGTCCACATTTTTTCTTATTGCTTACTGATAAAAATAAACTCTTAAACTGTAAACTATTAAATCACTACTTTAACCAAAAAATATGTAGTACTTTTACATTTTTTTATTGCTCGCTCATACCAGGTAACAATAAACTAATTAAGGAATAAAGATTGGGTAAGGATATAGAATATCTTTTATGTCCACACAAAATAAGGACACGCTCATTATATTTTAAACTGTTTGAAATATTTTCAAAATCTTGACATTTGGATTCGGTCTTGCTAGTTCATCAAAACTTATACATATTTCGACCTCATAAACTATAAACTTTCGAGAATCGGCAGAGATTTTGTTGCATGAAATATGGTCATGTTTCATACCTCAATCTTACCCTTGCATCGAACTTTTCGTCATTAACAGTTCGGGTTCTCAACTTCTGAGTCACTTAAAGGAATTTAGAACGACGAAGAATATCAAGTTCTAAATTCACTGGAACTCTGTAACTTGAAACTTTAGTAAATAAACAATTAATCAACGGTCATCGTACTTCTGGAATTTGCACTTGGATTCTGGATTCTCCTACGAAGTAATTTCTTCAGTTTCAGTCAATATGAAATATATTTCATTAAAAATGATTTTGGTTTCGCATTTGCTGTAAATATAAACCGTAATGAGCCAATTTCAGTTAAGGTCATTTAAAAATATAGTTTCGATTTGCCACAACCTATTGCAAGGTCGAAAGGAACGCCTCAGAAATACTACAATGGCAATACAAAAGAGGATTCATTCATTCATTCATTCATTTTGCTCTCTAACTTGGATATCTCATGGATTAAATCACATTTTCTTAGAAATAAAAAAAAATCTTAATTGAGATGATTGTTGGCCTGGATTAGCTGAATTGAGACCTAAAATCGAGATATGGGGAATTAATATGAGATTCTGCGTTTGTATTGTAGCTGTAAGTTTCCTGTTAAGGCTTAAGTTGAGGTCATGATGATGCTTGCGTTAAAAATGTAGTATACCGTGCGAAGAGGCACGTGGTCATGTGGAATGATTGCATTCCATGGAATACAACCACCTAAGGAATCATACTTGACAGGTTGGGTGCTTGCTTCTTTCTTTTGTATAATCTGGTAGTGGTCATCATGAGTTACATGTACTTGTAGTCCAGTCGCGATGTTCTTTAATTATTCCATCATATTTTATATCAAGATGAAGACGATGATGGCCATAGCTCAGAATGTTTTTTTTCTTCCAATTATGGCTTTTAGGACATCCGTTCAAAATAAAAATAATGAAGATATGCCTCGTTAAGTATTGCTAGGATTCATTTTTCCCAAAATGAGGTCTCGTTATTAGTGGCCCCATTTTTAAAAAACTTAGGGAGGTCAAATTGCGATTGCGTCACTAGAATTTTTAGGATTCCGAATATACGAGATATATCCCAATCTGACCACCGAGATAGAAGTTATGAGGTCCGGAACTAGGGTGAATAGACTCGGGCTTTTGAACTTTGGACTCAGAAATCACTTGGATGGCCACGGCTTCGATTCCTACTGATATCACTTTTTTCACCAACTTTTTCTTGCATTAATTAAAAACACTAATTTACTTATGTGGGCCAGGAAAACAGTAATGGATTATCTAAATATCAAAAACATACGAATTAAAAATAAAGTAAAGTTAATTTCAGGAATTCCCCGTTAAAGTGTGACTCAACGTGGTAAATCCATTCAAAAATCGCGCCCGATTTTAATTGGTCTCAAGTCCGAGTCTATATTCTCCGGTCACTTTTTTGTACTGGTGTTCAGTTCCTATACAGAGAGTTCACTGTAGGCTATTCATGGAAAAGGTTTGATGATCAATGATCACGACATTTCATTCGTATGTCCCAAAAATTTGAACTCATTCTTCATCGAATATAGACTCTGATCTTTTCCTTCTGCGCCACTCGGCACACGTGACTATGGGTACGGCTTCTATTCCTCCTGGGAGCACAACTTTCCAGGTTTTTGAATCTAAACAAACACTGAGGCCAGCTGGACACATGTCATTGTTATTTTTTAATTTTGTTAAAATATTTTTTCTAAAGAAATTTTAATGTAAAAATGAAAACTATTCCGTTTACTTGCGACTCAGCATGGTGGGGAATGCGTTCAAAAATTTGCGCCCAAAATTTCGTGTTTTCAAGGATAAAAGATCAGAGTCTATAGAATTCGTGATTGTACGTTGAACGAAAAAACGCATTCTCAAGATTTTTAAAAAACGAATCGTGGATGACCTTAGAGAATACAATAGACATAGAGTGGCAATGATATAGGGTTTGGCCGAAATCAAACAACCGCGACCCGTCCCCA
>JAQFYE010002028.1:0-19715 GCA_034694305.1 Protaphorura glebata | reverse complement strand
TGGGCCGTTTTTTAGGAAATTTGAATATTTTCATTCAAATAGACGATTTCCGTCCAACACTAGCATCTCTCATGGGTTAATATATATTTTTTAAAAAAGTCAAGAAAGTATGTAAAACTTGATTTTTCTTTAAAATTCTCTCAGTCAGGTCCTCACTAGATAGATTTAGTTTCCATATTGTTGTACCGGACCCAAATCTGAGGTCCGGTTTTTGCACTGCATTTACACCCGTATGGAAGACGCGGTCTTAAGAGAAGCGTACGAATCCGACTATCTTTACGCTTTGACTATTCTTGAACGTAATACTGTATGTAAATTCGTACCTAATGATGGTCTATAAATTGATGATTGTACCATTTGTACCTGATTATACTTAGGTTAAGCATCGCGCTGTGTATATAAGGTTGCCTTATGCCCACCGCTAGAAAATAAAGCTTTTGCCATTCAAATCAGCAATGCATGTTCACCACTGTACTGGCAAAAGGCCAGATGACATATTTATCCTTGGATGAAAAACCAGCAGCATTTTCCACAAAATAAATTGTCAATTCGAAGAAAGTTAATAATATTTTACGTAGATTTGGAGGCCGAGTGTACATTTTCGGGGTGTGGGAATGTCCGAAATCTGAACCAATGATGTCTGGCGCCATCTGCGTGTTCCAAACTCACCTCAAATCTACAAGGAAAAATTGGGTAAATCAAAATTTTGCTTGCTTTTGCTTGCGTAGTTGGAAGTCAAGAAATCGTCGATTACAATTTGTGCATAGTATAAAAAATGTGAAAAATAGTTAATAGTTGTTCCCGTCAGAATTTGGAAAGGGAGGAGAAGAAGGTCAAGATCGAGGTCAGCGAAGGTAGTCAGTTAAGGAAGGACATTATCGAGTCGGAAAGAGGTGGCGGCCAAGAAGTTACGGACGGACGGAAACTTCATCACATTACATCGTGGAAACTGAATCACTATTTAAAAAGTAGAGAAAGAAAAACTGAAGATTTTATCACGGAATAGAGCAGCATTGAAATAGAGAATTCAATCTACCTTCGTTTACAGTCACCACCGCAATATTTGGTAAGCAATTAATATTTATCCTTTCCCATCCATATTAAATCAAATCTGAAACATCTCAAATTAAATTCACCCATTCTATTTCAATTTTGTTAGGATTTAGGATTCAAATTGCTCAAAATCAAACGGATTAGAGCTAGAATCAATGTTCCTCCGGAAATTGAGTACTATTCAAAAATGGATTTTCAAAATTAATTGATTTGCATATTATTATTATGCATTGTGTGGTTAATTAATTGGCCATATACAACCTTTATTATAGATTTATATTTTTCAGCCGTACACTTTGAAACGTACTTTTATGGAATTTAATTGTTATTTCTTAGTTAACTTGATTGAATTGTATTTAAGAATTTGAGGCGATTAATAATGTACTACACCGTATCTGTATTACCAGATACGATTATATATTTTAATACGGAAAACATTTTATTATTGATAACCGGCAAACCGGCTCTGCTGCACAAAAGTCGTAACGTACATATTTTGAACACATATTGTAGCGAAAGAAATACATTAATATTACATACCCATCACGAGTTGTCTCAATTGACTGTCCGTCCGAATTAGCAGGAATTTCACTGTATAATCTTCAAGTTTTAGCGGCTGATCAAAATTGTAGGACCTGACTTCAATTAAACAGAAACATGATTTTCCCGATAATGCCAATTTGATGGTCGCGAAATGAAATCGGACGCCCTCGGCTACTCGATACTAACACCTGTACTCTCTAAAATGCAATGTAGGAAAGCTAGTTGAAATGAGTATCGAACTCACATCTCTACCATTCCGGGGAGATATGGTAGGTAGGCAGAGACCACTAAACTACAATGCGAAGTTAACATTTTTACTCAGAATTCGTTCTAATAGTTCCTCATATTTATACAGTACTAACATGAAAGCCCGTCCTACGGACCGGTTGGTAGTCTCAAGCTCGATGGTCCGGGTTTAAGGCTACGGAAAAGTACAAAATCACCAGGATGCCAGGAATTTTGAAATAATTTGTTTTTTCAATTTTTTTGCCCGTTAGGCAGCGGGTGATGGGTGAATTTGTGAAACTTCGCGCCCAAGGCCAAAAATTATATTAGTTGAGTACAACTCGACGAAAACGCCTTGAGTATAAATAACAGAGATGAGGCGATTTACACACGCACTACATTATGAGCAGTACTCATTCATATTACACCCTTGTTGATATCATCTTCTCAAAGATTAATAACCAAAACCATATTAGGTACCTTACTTCAAATTACCTCTTTCTGTGTAGACAGATTAACTTTACCAGGAACCTGGCCGTTACAGCAGTATGGTATAATAATTCTTATATGCAATATGATTTCATTTCAGTAGTTTGTATATACCTTTAGCATGCCCAGACTAAGTTCTAACAAAATGCTAACATTGCCGAATTCTATTCTGGCCAGGAAAAGTATTGATGCCCAAGTAATCAAGATTCCACAGAATCCGGACATTCAGCAGTGTGTACCAAGTTTCTACACCCAATAATTCATTCCCACAGAGAATTTTTGGATATCACATCTAAGATTCTGGAATATAGATCTGAGAATCATTCTTCACCTGGAATATATCTATAGTGGAATTGATTCACAATAAGCAGGTCCAGAAGATAATCCTCAAGCAGAAGACAATCACACAATTTGCTGGTTATATTCCACATTCTACACTCGCGCTAGGAAACTAGATACCAAGTTTAGAAGAAGGAGGATCCAAAAAGAACTTCTCTTGTGAAGACCAAGGTCCACGAGAGTTGTTCTTCTCACAAACGGCACGAAATCATAGAAATATCATTGTTTTATAACTGAAGAATAGCAATTAGACATTCGGAATTAATAATATGGATTATGTACGAAGGCCGATTGTTGCACCTCCAAGCAATGTCCAGGGATATTATCCTGTCCCAGACTCAATCCAAGAACAACGGAATCGTCAATTTGGGCATCAACCAATTGGATCAAACAATTACGCACAGGATGACGCGGCGCTGAATCTTGAGAGCGTGTTTGTCAATGCTAGGAGTCAAGATTTTCGACAGCAACAGTCTGGTTATGGAATTCCTCCATCTCAACAGCAGTATCCCACGGAAACTGTACAGCCTGGTAGTTTCAACCGACTTGGCCGTGAGACGGATTTTCAAAGAAACCGTCAAATGAATTCTGGTGCGAAGGATGATTATTACGATCCTATGTATCCAACGGTTGGTACACCGACAGGGGTATTTGGTTCTGGTTCCCAGGTCTTTGGTGATAAATCGTACACGAATAACGACGGGCGTGGGATTGTATATTCTTCAAACGAGCGAGGACCTCCAGGACGTCCAGGACCCAGACAAATACACCTGTCAAGCACTGTTGGATCATCCCAATCGCAATCTCAAAATATTAGCTTAGGTCAATCACGTCAACTCCAGACAATTCTCCACCTAGACCGTTCTAATGATGAATTCATAGATCAGTTCAGGCTAGGGTCAGGACAAGATTCGCACGTTCAACCTGATGGCAGCCGTGAAAGACCGTCAAACATGTTCCTAAGAACAGGTCAGGTTGGTGGAGGCCCACTTGGCCCGCTCAGACTAGGTGGATACGCAACAGACGAGAATCTTCAAAGGGCCATCCGTGGTTTTCCCAACTCGGAATTAAATGCAATAGCGCTTTCACTCAACACAGACGTGATCAAGTCTTCATCCGATCGTGAAGTCGTTCCGAAACCAACTTATTTGAATTTACCTAAGCCGGACCGTGTGGCAAATTCTATTTTCTCGAAGAATACATATTTTGATACCACTTCGAATAAAAGTTTAGGACCGCCAAGAACAGAAAACAAAAAAATGATCAACTCGACTACCATGAACTCAAATGAAGGCAAAATTCCTCGATTTCGGGTATTCACTGACGTCGTGACGGCTGTTTGTGATGACTACGGTTTCGTTGGATCAGACGTTTTTTTCCAGACTAGGTAAGTTCTTTAGATCAATAATGTATTGATATTATTAGTTGTCATTGATTTAGTGTCAAGTTGAGTGTTATTTATAAATATTAGTAAGTCGCATGTGAAAATTGCAAGTAAAATAAAACAAAAGTTTTACAACTCGTGTACCAATTGTACTTTAGCCCTATGAGAGTCTATAGCCTATCACTGGTTAGAATATTTTTAAGAATTGAAGATACTATTAATAAATCCTACATGAATTGGTGTATCCAGTTACCGATTAAACTATTTTAAATGTTGATTGTTTTATCCTTGTGTAATTACACGTTTTAGTGCCGTGAGTGGAACAAATAAGCCACGAGTTGGTGATCAAGTTCTTGTTGAGGCGGAATTCGTCGAAGGGATGCAATTTAAGTGGAACGGGAAGAAGGTGGAAGTGATTGGCAGAATTACTCAGCATGATAGCATCGCTAATTTAAGTGAGAGTCGCTCCTTGTCGCCAAGTCATTACTTCAGTGATGTGTTAACAGTGAGACCTAATACTTCAAAAATCTTAGACAGTCTGGGTCATAATTTTTCAACTTTTGCCAATGACGTCCAGAAACCTTACAGAAATCCGCCACCCCCACCTAATATTTCTCAACAAAGAGTACGAACGCATTCTCACTCATCATCTCGACGACGGTCAAGGAGTAGGAGTCGAAGTAAAAGTCGTGAGGGAAGGAATTATAGAAGAGGAAGTCGTGATTATGAGCGTGGACATTCTAGCCCTAGAAATTCTGGCCGGCGTAGTCGAAGCAGAAGTGTAACTCCAGAAAGTTATCGTAAACGATCAAGTACCAGAGAATTGAGTGCAGAAAGGGAAAGGCAGAGGAAATTGGTCGCTGAAAGAAATAGACCATCGTTTGAAGAACTTGTATTTTCAGATCGAAGGAAACAGGAAATACCACAGAAGAAAACCTTTACGAATGTTCCTGCCGATCTTAGGGTGGCCGATGTATTCAAAGTTGCGACCATTTCCAAAAAAGTCAGTCCTTCAATAAATATTCTGCCACTCAGGTCAGCATTAAGCTCTCGGGTGAAGGCGAATAATTGTAGTGAGCCATCCCAGGCCACGAATCAGCAGAAGAATTTGGCAGTACCACCATCAAGCGCTAAACCTGTCAGGGTTTCTGACTCAGTTTCAAGAAATTTGTCGAGAGATAAAATTAAAGCTCGCCAAATACTGAAAGGAAATGATGCCTCAGCAGCAATTTCTGGACAATCTGGAGCTCAGAATACTTATCAACCAGAAGGAACCAACTCAATGACCAGGGTTGCCGGTGAGCGAAGAAGTGACCCCATTACTTTGCCAACAGTTCCGAAACCGAGACCCGGTAATAAAGGTGGGGACGGATCGGACCAGACAATAGTAACACAAGTTCAAAACATCCCAAATATGAATTCGAGTATGATACTTCGGAATCCGGCTTATAGAGGCAATATTTCGGAAATCGATAAAACGGTGCCTCAAAATACCTCAACCGATTCAGGAGTCAATTCGGGGAAAGGTATCTCTATTCGTCTTGGATTTATTGAAGCAAAAAAGCAACAAGATGAGCGACAGTCTCGGGAACAGGTGGATACTTCAAAAGCTGTTGATGATCCTCAGTTTGTCGTATCCGCAACCGCTGACTCTGTTGAGGCGGTGGAAAGGAATAATTTGAATCCCGATAAAATGAAACGTCAGAACAAGAATTCTGGACGTCACAGTTCAAATTCAAGCGCAACGATAAAATCTTCGGTGACTGAAGAAACGTTGCGAGCATGGGAGGACGAACGTAGAAGTATGGCAAAAACAAATCGTCAAACTACCACAATAATGAATGAAGAAAAAGGTGAAAATATACAGAATCAGGAGCCTGATATAAGGACTGCAAATCGTACTCAGAAGGGAAATACGGGGAAAGAAAGCTCAAAGGAGACGCAAAAGAAGATTGAAAATATTCCAAGAAGGGTTCCAGCCAAAGAAGACAAAGGCCGAGGTACTAAAACTACACATGAGATAAAGGAGAAGGAGAAGAAGGAGCAGAGGAGAAATGCTTATAACGCATATAACGACCGTGTGAAACTAATTCTATCTAAAAAGAAGGAAATAGGAAGACATCGTGATGAAATTAGAAGAAATAGAAAGAGAGACGCGGGTCACTCATCCAGACATGACCAGCGACATAGAACGCATCGTTCTCCGAAATCTAAAGTTCGAATGGAACCAGTGGTTCAGATGGTACCATTAGTTGATGAGGAAATACACTTTGAAAGTCATCGCCCTGAATTTGATGAAGCCAGACAAGGTTTCGATCCGGTTGAACCGGCGTTTGTCTCTGAAGCAGAAATTATTGAGCGTGAACAAGAATTAGAAAGACGAGAGAAACAACTCATTGAAGAGCAGTTACATTTAGAGGCGAGAATGGAGGAATTAGAAACTGCTAATAAACTTAAACTCATGTCACCATCACCCCCACGACATCACTATATTGAACGACGAGTTCGTTCTCGGTCTCCAGGATATTACGACACTGGTTATTCCAGCCCGATCGTTTCCGGCGGCTCAGTTCCCGCGATTTATCGAGAGCGTAGGCGCCGAACAAACTCGCCTTCGTACAAAAGAGGTGACCACGATCATTCCCGTTCGTCCTCACCAAATCATCAGCGTCGTCATTTGAGACGTAACCGAAGGCCGCGATCGAAGTCTCCATATGAATCTGACCACCACCGTGGAAAACGATCCCGTACACCACCACATGTTCATCCCTCATATCCTAGAGAAGGGTCACCAGAGATTGCTTATTTCCGCATTGATAGGCGTTCTCCCGGACGCATTACTCCAGAAAATCGTGATAATTTTTGCATCCGTGGGCCAAGTGGGAATGACAATCAGATGCCATGGTCAGCGTCAGGGAATTCTGATGTCGGATTTGGCGGTGCAGATCGTTACAGAGACGTCAACGAGGCGTTTAGAGCTGACCTAGACTACGATCTAAATGAAAGGCGTCGTCGAGCAGATGAAGAGTTAATGAGCGAAGAATTGGGCGAAGAAGAACGGCGAATCTTTAGAGGGGACTTCGAACCTGCTATTCCTTTCGTGCCATTCCCTACCGGGTTAGTTCTATTTTTGTAATTTCTGTGAAAATAATGTTTTAAGCACTGGAACAAACAATCAATCCAATCGATTTTGTTATTGAAATTCAATTCAAAATACACAGACAATATTATTGTACTAAACTATAACGTGTGGAGTAATTCAAATTCAAATTCAAATTTATTCATCGCAAACAAAACCATTAACAAAGGAATTACATTGGAGCTCAATATAGAGTAAGTTACGTATATTTGTTGACTACAGAGTCAATACATGAGAGGTCACAGGAATTAATTCTATGAAACTCATCAGATATATTAACTTCAAGTAGTTGATCCTCTAAGTAATTGTGTAAAAGAATCCTTTTAAATATGTTAATATTATTACAATTTTTCATGTCATTAGTAAGATTAACCCATAATTGTGAAGAGTAATGTTTGAAGGATTTTAAGCCAAGTAAAATTTTGCTGACCGATCCCGCCATAGCGAAGGCGAAATAGCGACTTGATGGGTAAAGTCTAAAAGGGTAGCTCTACTTTTGTCAGCCTGTTTTAATCCGCCTTAATGTTTCCAGAATCCCAATCCCAATTGAGATGCAAATGCAACTACCTTATGAATCAGCTCAGCGTTTTGTTTGGGCACCTGACGAAAGTATGGAAAGACCTGGAGGACCCCGTAAAAAACCTAAGGTACCAAAGCCGAGTTGTCAAGTGTGTGGGAAGAAAGGACATCTGGATAGTGATTGCTGGCATCGTTCGAAATCGCACAATTATACGTGAACGTGAACGAAAAGCCGGGTTTACCGGATTACCCAACAACACTAACGCTTCAACTTAGCTGTCATGATGGAGCCAATATAATAAATACCTATTACAGTTTATAGTTGATTTTATAATATGTTAATCGTCAGTTCTTAGAAGTTTCCATACTAATTCTAATACAGAGATAGAGAAGTCTAGATTTTGTCTTCGGAGTTCAGACCACTAGTATTCACCGTCATTGACGTCTCATCAGCGTATTTTTATTCGATGTAATAAATTGTTTTTGCAGTGCAAGGTTATAAAACCTAAATCTCTTTAGGAAGAATTTCAAAACTTGGTTTGGTTTGTGGTTTATCAATGTCTTGGTAAACTTGGATTTAGCTGTGAAAGTAAAGACATGTTAGATATAGCCTTGACCTGGTTTCTCAAAAAATTAAATGATAATACAAAATACAATTAGTGGCAGCTACTCCCCTCGGGTACACCCTGGGCACCTTAACTCTTAACACGAACCGCTAAAGCAACATTTTGTTTTACGATTCAACGAGACGCTTAGTTATTATCGAACTGTCAGTTACAGATGCGATGCTTTTCTTTCTACGAAGAAACTTGAGAGAAGAAAGCTGAGGGAACTGACCTAACTGAAAGTCGAATTATCGTTATGTTTATGTACTCCATATAAGTCTTTACAGTCTTTGAACTTAAAATGAGATATTTGTTTGTGCGGTCGGTGCGAATTAATTTAAAGTTCCCATTGCCAAAATTTAATGCATTTATTTACGTATTCCACTTTCAAAGACCAGCATTATTTAGACGGGGACATCCGAGGATTCACGTCACATGTGGTCTGGTCAGTGAAAACCACAGAAGATTGGTATAGACTTGAAAACAGGAACAAGTCAACTCATCAATCCGTCAAGAAAGATTGAAGCAAAATATAAGCTTATCGAGATAGTTACAGGTAAGTTCTAGTTCTAATTAACTCTAATTCTGACACAAGAGTGGAAGTGTGAAGTTTACAATAAAGTGGATGACGTTCATAATTTCATAGCCATTCATTCATGGTCTGGTCATGATATTTTGTCTTTGGTTAGCTTGTTAGACTTTTTTCATCAAGATGGATGTAGATTATTACAAGGTAAAGCTAATATTGAATTCAAATTCAATGTTTAATCGAAAGTGCTAATATGTTCGACTTTTGTCAAAATGAGGATTACATTATGATAAGGTCAAAATAGAAGCTTTCACTCATCGCCGGTCATTTTCATTAAAACTGAATATTCAAAATATTTTCATTCACGTACTTGATAAGGCGCTTTGTTTCGTTCTACCTATAAGAACGTATGTGAAATGTGTCGAGTAAATATAATATAATATGGATATATTAATTATACCAACATTCCTCTTGTACCCGTACCTTATAGTTATTTCACCGAAATAAATAAAGACTATACTGTGTGTTCTAATTGAGTTGCAATATATCACCAGTGTTGTTTATTCTGTCATTGGATGTTTAAAGATGTATGTATTATTTGTGTTTATATGGAACGATGTGGATATATTAGAGTATTAGAGAGAGTTGCACAGTAATTATTCGCCCAAGAAAGTTTTATTACCTCGCCTTGCTAATGGAAAATATTCCTGATACCCACGAAAGTGTCAAGATTATTTACTTTTTAAGAATTTATTTATGATTCTAGTCATTACTTACAAATGTTAACGGTATGGTGAGTACTGTAGGTTTGTTTGGGAATTGAGGGAGGGGGCACAAACTTTATAAGAAAATGTACGCCGTTGGAAATCGCTGGGATTTTTATATGTTATAGTCAGTCGCATCTGAACTACTTTTGTGCAGGTACTACGTAATACCACCAAAAGTTTAACCGTTTGGCCGCTAGAAATACACAGTGGGCATGTAAGGTGCTAACCAAGATTATTTAACTTTCCTCATATTTCCTCATGAGGAAAATTAATCAAATAATCTTGGTGCTACACTTTGCATGCACACTGAATTTCTGGCGCCCAAACCGTTAGACTTAAGGGGGTAGTACCTTCACAAAAGTTGTTCAGGATGCGACTGACTATAACATATAAAAATCCCAGCGATTTCCAACGGCGTACATTTTCCTATAAAGTATTAGTAGTTTGTGCCGCCTACTTTACCGCGATGGCACATTGCAAGTATACTGCATTTCGAATTAGTGCACTCAGATTAATTCAAATGTGCTATATCCGGACGAATGTGTTTTTAAATCCATTCAAATGTATAGGCAATCAGCAAACCTTAATAGGTAGGAACAAAGAATCATGTTCTCATAAACCGACGCGATCACGTAGTAGCATTAGAATGAATCAGTATATTGCTCGTAAATCAAAGTAATTAAAGTATTAGCTTAAGACTCGATGGCGGTGATTATGATATGATGTCAACTCGATGGATTTTACCTCAAGAGAAATCGTGGAGCGAGGAAGTGACGTACATCGCCATCTGTCTGTCGAGCGCTTGACTGCGGCGCCAAAGTGCTAATAATT
This sequence comes from Protaphorura glebata, assembly GCA_034694305.1. Classification (NCBI taxonomy): domain Eukaryota; kingdom Metazoa; phylum Arthropoda; class Collembola; order Poduromorpha; family Onychiuridae; genus Protaphorura; species Protaphorura glebata. The sequence goes on along the minus strand of JAQFYE010002028.1, from coordinate 9,292 downwards.
TGAATTTCGGAGGAGAAGGAGGAGGTGACACAACATACACATTGGAAATTTGGAGGTAATTTCGAAAGTGGCATTTGTTTGAGCTAAAATTGCCGAGTTCGGCTTCAAAAACGGACAGAAGTCATTAATTTTTCAGTGTTGTCAGTGATTTCTTCAGCAGTGCTCACTACTTACTCACCACTGTACTGCAATTATTCCACCGCTTCCACGAGTAGGAGTTCCACGAAGTTTCAGACTTCGGTGTTCAATAATTTTTTCATATCAAGTCATTCATTAAGTTTGGAATCTTCATCGGGATTTGTGTTTTAAGTTTCAACGGATGATCATTTATTTTGAAGAAATTAATAATAACAGGATTTTATTATTTACATACACACCAAAATGTCGTACTACAATCACGGTAATTTTGAAATAAAATTTAATTATTATGTATGAAGAATAATAATCAATGGAGGCCAAAAAGATTAAAATCAAACTAATAACTGATAAGGAAGGAATTTGTAAATAGGATGTTACTGAAATAAATTGAAATTGAAATAAACGAGATCCTAACTCTGGATTCCGACTTACCTTTACCCTTCCTTTTCCGTTCCGTAATTTTTTGTTCGGATTTATTTCATTCAAATATGGAGTTTTTGCAGCTTTTTAAAACAATGACAAATGACAATCATTTCGTTTCATATCTCATTGATTAAAATACACAGTATTTTAGTTTGATTTTAATTTAACTTTAACTCAATGCTTCAATGGAATCAATACACAATAGGCTGCAGATCGGAGTTGGAGTTGGGAGTACTTATTTGAATGTAACTTTTGTTAGTTCTCGTCATATTATATATTTGTCTAATTAATTTTTTGTTAACTTACAATAGCTCAAAATGGTGTCCAACATCCTCAGAACCAACAACTAGTGCGACAAACGGGAAGTACTGGAAGTAGTGGAGTCATCCCCCCACAAATGTTTGGTCAACTTCAGTTTGCGCAGTCTGGCAGTACAAATTCAATTTCATTTCCTGACCCTAATTCTGCCAACCACATTCAGATTCTACATCAACAACCGCAGCAGCCGGCTTTTCAGAATTTGAATTTTTTAACAGAACAACTCACTGCAGGTGTTGGTCAAATTATATCTCAGGCTGCACAGAGCCAATCACAAACTATATCCATGCAGAATTTAATGAACCCGATGACCATGACAAATCTGACTAGCGTTGGTTTTGCACCATCCCTACAAGTTACACAAACTGCATCTACTCAGCAGCAAAGCTCAGGACAACAGCAAAAACAGCGCGTTTTTACCGGAACTGTCACAAAAACACATGACAATTTCGGATTCATCGACGAGGAGGTCTTCTTTCAAATGGGGTAAACAATTCGTCCTTAGTTAGTAGTGATATACAATTGTTTGGAGGAGTTTTATTTACGTGAAGGACTTCCGGAGTTGTAACATTTTCTTAAATTTTTACAGGGCTGTAAAAGGACCGATTCTTCCGAAAGCAGGTGACCGTGTTCTAGTGGAGGCGGATTTTAATTCTGCAATGCCTTTCAAGTGGAATGCGACCCGAGTGCAAATCGTAAATCTTGGAGGTGGAATTACAAATATGTCATCCTCCTTGAATCCAGGTGGAAAATCACAATCCCCTCAGCCGAATCCGCAACATCTGCAACACATGCACCAAAACTTTCAACTTCAAAACCAAGCCATGGAAAAGAGACCACAGGGTTTAGTTGCTCCGCCTCCACCAATTTTGTCTAACGTGAACACGTCCAGGCAAGCAAGTCAGAGCAACAGTGGAGTCTCTAACACAGGCAGTCATTATTCACAAGTTTCGATCATTTCAAATCCACATTCAATTTACAGTCATCAAGGAAACCCAAACTCAGGCACCATGACCGTCAGTGGGGCGGAGACTAATCGTGGTGGCCAAGCTCCAACTTTTCAGCAACCACCTCGTACTCCAAATAGAGGTAGGGTTAGCGCAGGTGGTCAACAAATGTCGGCCCAAGATTCTGGCATGCCCTCCCAAGCTCAATATCAAGGTAATCCGGGTATACCATCACTATTTCAATCACCAGATGTTGAAATAATTCGCGACGGTGGCATGGAGTTGGGTTCAAAGAAACAGAAAGAACGTGGGAGAGACCGTGAGCGAGATGAAGATCGGGAGCGGGAAAGGGAACGAGAGAGGGACAGAGAACGTGAAAAGGATAGGGAAAGGGAGCGAGAAAAAAATAAAACTCGTGACAGGGAGAGAGAACGCGAGAGAGAAAGAGATCGTGAGCGTGAGAAGGAACGAGAACGTGAACGTGAGAAGGACCGCGAGCGTGAGCGAGAAAAGGACCGCGAACGTGAACGCGAAAAAGACCGTGAACGTGACCGGGATAAAGAAAAGAATCGAGACAAGGACCGGGAGAAACTCGCGCTCGGACGGGAGCGGGATAGGGAAAAGCGAAGACGTAGCCCAACCCGCGAAGATCTGAGGAGAGATCTTGCAAGGTTTGTCACATTGTCACGTGTATCATTTGTATTGTTCCGGATGGTGGGCACTTTGGCTAATAGTTTTTGATATGATTTCATCATAAACATTGCATTTTTACTGCAGGGAAAAGGATAGAGATAGAGATAGAAATCGGAGTCCATCCCCTGCTCATTCGAGAAAGAGTAGTCGTTCGCGAGACAAAGGCAAGGAGAAGGAGAAAGTAGTCACAGAATCCAATGAAACCGAGAAATCGTCTTCTAAACGCAAGTCCAAATCACCATCCCCCAAGAGGAAGATTCGCTCAACTACGCGTTATTGCATTGATTTACCGAAGCACAGTCTTGATACGTACGAACGACCAAAATATTTTATTGCAGGAACACAGATTTGGACTTATTAATAATTTATATCTTTCAACAGCGTGGACATGAACGTAATGGAACTTAAGAAAAGATACCCGGATTTGTACGTACCGTCAGATTTATTTTTGGCAAAATCCGTGTGGACAGAGTCTTTTCCTGCTTTCAAACCTTTGGAATTGACGAAATCAACGCGATTTCACGTATTCAGGCGTCATGTGGATAAAATCGATTTGGGTACTTTCGAACGAGAACAGGAAAATGAAACCGACAATTCTGCTCTAAAGCTGACTAAACTTGTCGAAAACGTCGAACCTTCTGACGCAAGCCAAGTGTTCAGTGCCAAGGTTTGTGTGTTATTTGTTGGTTTTTATACTCATGGTTTCGAATTTTAATTCAAGTATCAACGTGTTTATTTAATGGCATCAGCATCATTAATTTCTAATGCAGTACAGTCTAGTACATTAGTGTTTTTATTTCAGTAAAACTTACTTTTTTCGAACGTTTTCTCAAATATCAGAATATTCAAGGAGTTGTACAACCTTTCGAAACTATTTTGAGAGGGACAATTTCCGGCCACTTAATTTCTTGCATTGTAGTTATTGTATTATTTAAATAATGTTTTCCTATTTGTCAGGTAATCTTGATGACACTGCCGGGTGCATCATTGTATCGCAAGACCTGCACACTTTCAGAAGGAGGAAATACGGACGATGTGCATCAACATTTAAATCGGCTGATCAATTTTGTTGTAGGAGTTAAGGTAAGATTGTAGAGGAATTCAATCACTACCTTGTTAAAGAATGAAAGGTGGACTGCATTCACAAGGTTAATTTCTGCACTTAAAATCAAACATGTCGTATAAAAACGTTTTTCCTAAATTAACAGAGTGGGAGAACAGAAACTAATATGTTGATTGGTGGTCCGTGGAGCCCACAACTGGACGGTCCGGATCCTCACTCCAACCCACAAGTTCTTGTCAATACTGCCATTCGGACTTGCAAAGCGTTAACTGGAATTGATCTTCAACGCTGCACACAATGGTTGGTTTTGTATTTTGTTATGGTTATTTTGATTAAGGGCAGGGAGGTAATAGTGTTTGAACGACTTGTGAAAAAAAAGGATTATTTGCGTTGCGACGACATTAGTCATTGTTTGCTGATCATTCCTTCATATGTAGTAAAGTTTAATTTAGACAACTAAACTCAACGAGCAGCGCCGAGATTGTCGAAGTATCATCCTGTGGAGCCGTAATCTCAATTTCACTGGTGGAAGATATTAGTTATCCGGTCGTATGGGTTAAATAATGAAAGTTAAGACGTGGACGAGTATTTTCCAAACTATTCCTCGCCTTTTCTATCGACTGGTTTGTTTTGTTTCTTTCATCATATTTTTGAACGCGAAATGTTCATCATTGTCATAGGTATCGATTCATGGAGTTGTACTATCGACGCAGTAATGGAAACTTGGAAACTGTCGTCGTCTTTCTGCCGGACATCTCAACGTGTCTACCATCAAACAATGAATGGCTAGATATTGTGCAAACTTACAAAGTTGCACTGCATGGTCAGGACAAGGTCTCTTCCACCACCGCCGTTGAAAAAGAACCAGAACAAGACATTGGGTCGACGGCAGACTTGGATCCCGTTTCACCGGAGGAATCAACGCCAATGGAGTTAGATGTTCTTAAAGTCACTTCATCTGCAATCGTCCCTGACATTGCCACGACGCAGAAGCAAGACAAGTTGGAGGAAGTAGTCCAGATGGAAGCAGCAAACAACACGGATGTCGGGATCGGGAATAGTGTCAACATTGGACCTACGGAGGAAACTGTTGTTAAGATGGAGGTTGCTGATCTTGAAAACTTTGGATTTTTTTAAAGATTTATTGTTAATTGGCTTTGTTTAGAGCGCCTATTACGACTGAATTGTTGTCTTGCTGCATGCTTACTGATTACTTAACAACTGAGAACATATGTTGTCGTACTAATTGCCATATTGTCTTTTGCTTTGTGGTTCAACATTTATATTGTTAGTTTCGAACATTATGCGGCTTACATCGAAGTAATACGTACACAGAATGTTTCGAAAGGCACGACTTAAACGAATGTAAAGTGATTTTTCGACTCTTACCGTGTAATGTACTTGTGATATTACTCGGTGAAAAAATACTTTAACATTCCAATGACCGTAGATGTTTCTTACAGTAATTTCTCAGTCCATTGCATTGTCTTTCATTTCGAAAGCTTTTATTTGAAGACCCACCGAGTTCCGCATCGAAGTATGCTTGGGATTGGGACTCGGTACTGTTCAGGAACTCCGTTACTAGTTCTCGTCAGTCTAATCAGGTTTCTATTTGACGAAGAGTTTCAAAGGTCGATACTAACTGTAGTTCTCTATATTTTGGATCGTATAGATAGACAATGAAATTGAGAAGGAGAGCGAAGAACATGATACCTCTGTAAGTAGTGCCCTTGCGAAAGAAGTCACAGCGGACGCGGAGTCTCCAACAAAGAATTCAGATTCAACGCCAACCAAGAATAGAGGAAATGTAGGAACTCATTTCACGCTTTTGGAACCAAAGAATATGAATGTAAGTTCACGTTTTTACCGTTCTGTGTGGATTTTTTAAATTTAATTGTTAATGTGAGGTGGAGATGGGTCAGGTAGACCATCACTTGCTCCTCCTGTCCTCCTTGACAATTTGGCGAGGCGAAGGCAATACCTGGATAGACAGACAGAACCGTGCGGCTTTGATTTTTATATATTGTTCATAAACCGTGTACCGCCAGTTCAGATTCAGATTCAGATTTGTTTATTAACATGTAAAAGCATAACATTCCTCACAACAATAAGAATAAAATAATTTTCTCTTTATTTTTTATTTCATTTCAGGTTGCGAAATTGAGAGAAGAATTAGGTCATCGTGGTTTAAGTACAAAAGGACTCAAACCTCAACTTCTAACTAGACTGGTGAAAGTCCTTAAGGACGAAGAGGAATCAGAATCTGCTAGTGGGTCTGTCGAAGCTGTGGTTACATTGCCGCCGGTAGAATCTATAGGCGAGGACAAGAGTTTACCCACCCCCGTCATGCCAACGCCAACGAAGGATTCCCTAGTCGACGACCAGTCGGAGTCCCAGCTGAGCCAAGAGCTCCGTCCAGTACAAATAGAGGAAGTGCAGTCTCAAAATGTCGACGTGCCAAGGACGGATACTATTCCGATCGAAACAATTTCAACTCCAACAATGAATGTGGAACTGACGGCTGAAGCTGGGAAGAATGTTCCCGAAATCATCTCCGTTACAGATGATTTGCCTGCGCCAACCGTCGATTCGATTGTTCTATCCTCATCAAAAGTGTTGGAAAAGAAAAAAGTTGAAGACAAGGAGATTTATAAACCTCAGGTGTCACCAGGCGTTCTTGTACCAATAATGACTGAGAACATGGATGAAAAGACAAGAAAGATTTGGGAGAGGAGGTTCGCCTTACCAAAAAAGGCCCACCTCCTTGTTCATCCGTCCAAGACGGCGAAAGCCGGAGATTTCGACTGCGTTCAAACAACATTGGCTTCTCTCAAAGACTATCGTTCAAGTGACATAAAAGAACCCGCATTTGAAGTTTCTTTATTTGCTGAATTCTTTCATGAAATGTTGCAGCGTGATTTCGCATTTCGTATATACTACGAATTGTTGGCTCGAGGATTGAGGATAGAGAATGAAACACCTGCAGAGAGTGAAACTGTAAGTGAAAAGTTTAATGAACTAATACAAATATGACTGGACATGATTGTTTGCGACTTGCGACGAATCTGTACCCTGTACCAGTGCTAGTACTTACCGATTACTCAATCGATTTTACTTGATTTTCTAATTCAATTTATATCTGACATTGCCCCTCCGACTGTAATATAAAAAAAATTCCTAAACTAATTTTCTGACTTTGATTAGAAAGTTATTTCCTAAGTGTTTAGGACAGGGTTTCATCTATAACCAAATTTTTTTTTGATAGAATCGGACACTAGTTGATAAGAATAGAGTTTGCAGTCTTGCACTTTTAAAACCATAATGTTGACTGATGTTAATTTTAATTTCTTTTTGTTTAACAGGAGAAGTGCAAGAAGGGAGAAGACAAAAGTGTTTGCGACTCTCCCGATATAAAAAAGAGAAAACTGTCGTCCGCTTCTTCTACGGGGACTCTACAAAGGCCAGCTGACGTAAAAATGAGAACAATGGACCCGAATCTTTTATTAAGTTTCACCTTCTTCGACTCTGCTAGATATGGCTATTTTACAGAAAATGATTTGGAGGAATTATGCCTTGCTTTAGGTTTTGGAATGTGCCGTTCACAGGTATTTGGTTAGAATATAGTTATGGTTTGGCTCGGCATTTAAGAGCAAAGTAATATATATTGTCTACTTGTTCATTGTTCATTTAGCTGCGTAAAGCGATCCGTAAAGTTATTTCCAAGGGAAAACTTGAGTACCGTACTTTGACAGATAAACCACAACCAGACGTTGAACGGCAACAAGATACACAGTCAGATGAACATGGACCAAATAATCTTAACCTGGAGAATCTTAAAATAATTGCGCAAGGTAAACATGCAACTTAACTATTCTTATCTTGAGTTACTTTTTAATCATTCCGGACTAACAAAATTTTTATTTTATTGCCAGGAAACAAAGCTCTTTTCCCCATATTTGCATATTCTCAGTCAGTTGTCGACTCTGATATGGAGGGCGGCGATTTGTCCGCAAGCTGTAATAGTGTCGATGAGCTCAAGTCGGTTTCAGTTATGTTGGATGGTCAGGAGGTGGACGTGAAAAAGTTGAAAGAACAAATCGACAAATACGACGGGGAGCGTCGAGCCGTTAAAGCAACACTGAACGTTATGACTAATAGCCTCAGTAAGTGAGAAATCGAACGCAGAAAGTATAAGTATATTTTGATTAAAAGTGAAATTCAATAGTTGAGTTATTATTACTGTTTATTATTCTCATGATTCAATTGAAAATAATTAATATGACTTAATTTAATATACAACAGATGAGGCAAAGAACCAGGTGACAGACTTGAGAAAAACTAATGAAACACTAAAGGAGGAGTTACTACGAACCAAGGATTCTTTAAAGAAACAAGAAGCATTAGGAAAAGCTAATACGGTGGGTAAAATGTTTTTTTTAATATTTTTACCGTTGGTGACATTTACCTGAATTTAGTTCTTCTATGTAATTTATACGATGTATTCATCTTTTAGGATGATTTGGAAGTTTTTCGAAAAGCATCCGAAAGGTATTTTGAACGCGTCCACGATTTAGTGAAACTTACACCAAAGGATAAGGACAAAGAGATAAAACTTCCTATTAAAGGGGAGAGTACTGCTTCGAAGGAAGAGACAGTTGAAGCTGTCAGTGAAACATCGTCAAAATAAGCGTCAATTCTTGATAGAGTTAACTTGTACAATTATTGTTCTCAAAATTTGAAGCTAACTGTTCTAGATGTATGTTGAGAATATTATTGTAAGTAGACTTAAATTTGTTTGTCCAATTTTATGTACATTCTTCAGTTTAGCAAATTGATTTTGCAAATTAAAATATTCTATAATTATGAAAAAAATTTGTTTAAAATAGTATGAAACCAATAATATCTGTGTTTCTGTGTTTGGGTAAATAAACTACTTGACTAAAATAAGTTAATGACTAGGAACACCTTGCTTATTCCAAATCACGGTTAGATACTGTGAAATAAATAGATATGGTTGTACTTTTCCACGAACAGACAAGTTTATGGGGAAAGTCATTTTCACTTCAACTTCCGTGGTGGGAAAAGTCAATGTCAGTAATGGTAAGGTTCAGATATTGGGGAAAGTGAAGTTTCACTCGCACTTTCCCAAAACTTTGACCGAATTGCAACACCGCATCCGACATTTTGAGGAAAGTAGACATGACTTTCCCTACCTTTTGGCGTGTTTGGAGAAAGTACTTTTGCCGCTTCATTCGCGGCATCGCCTACACATGGCTTTTTGAAAAAAGTCGTTTTGTAACATTTTATGGAGTAGTCTTGGAAATTGTCTTTTGGAAATATTGAGATTATGCATTTTGTGAGGTAGGCTTGGAAATTGATTTCATTGATTGAAAACATTGGGATATAGATTTTAACAAGGAACCCTGACGACGCCCTCCCTAAGAGGTATGCCAGTAAATACCCCAACGAGTTGTTATTTTTCCGTTGGAGCACATTACGGCAATGGGAAATATATCTCTCCCATGTGCACCAAGTTGTTTACAAAATGACTGCAGAGGTCAAAAATGCCCCATGCAATCCATACACTTCATATTACGTTGCCACGGGATTGCCCGTCGAAAATTCATCCGTTTCAAAAATGGAGAGTTTGAAAATTATTTTCACTACTGCTCTACCTTTAAGGGAGATGTTTTATTTACCTTGGATTTTA
>JAQFYE010002027.1:0-19720 GCA_034694305.1 Protaphorura glebata | reverse complement strand
TCTCATACTTCCAAATTCCAATACTCCATTACTTGGTTCTGATGATACTTCCAAATTCGAACACTGCGTCATTTAGTTGTGGTACTTACAAACTAATAAACTCAAACTTTAAGTTCTCTTACTTCCAAATTCTAATACTCATTCCTTACTCCAATACACCACCATTTAGTTCTAATACTTCCAAATTTCAGTACTTGGTCATTTAGTTCTCATTAGTTTAAATTCTGATACTCTGTCATTTCGTTCTCATACTTCCAAATTCCAGTATTTAGCCATTTAGTTCTGATTAGTCTAAATTCTAATACTCCGTCATTTCGTTCTTATACTTCCAAATCCCATTGTTCGGGTATTTATTTCCCACAAAAATACCAATAGTCAGCATTTAGTTGTCATAAGTCTAAATTTCAATACTCCGTAATTTAGTTTTCATATTTCCAAATTCCAACTCTGTTATTCTCTTATACTATAAACTGGCTTACAAATTCCGGAATTTGTCTTCGTACTTACAAATTCTAACATGTTAATACAATCTCCTCCATTTAGTCGTTTCAGTAATATGTTCACATAAATTCCGCCCTGTTATTAAAATGTTCCACAATTTTCCTCCTCAAAATTCGACCATTTAAACATTACACAATTGGCGTCCATTAAATTTAGTGTTTTTAACATTAAAAGCAAATATGTTAATGCATTAGATATCTTAATATCTTGCGAGCATTAAAATCTTTTGACTAATTTGTAATAGAAAACTATTTATGTCTTCTCCGTTTGCTATAGTAAAATAAAATGAATGTAGAATACTAAAGTGACTAAGATCAAGAAATGTTGTTGACTAACCTTTGTGATTGATAAGGTTCTGGCGGGCCTGAGTGTACACATTGATAAGCTGTAAATAGAAAAGAAAAGTTATTAATTTCAAATTATACCAAAGAATTAGAAAGATTCAACCAATTTTCTAACCAAAACCAAGAAGAACCAATATTGCCGCACCAGCAACGTACATAATGTACGAAGAACACTTCATCAAAATAATAAAGTTCAAATATTGGAAGTGTAAAAAGGTACCTGTAAATGACGTTCCAGAATTTCGACTTGTCTGGAATGCCACGGTTCCCGGAGTTCACCCAAACCAATCATTTCCTGGAGTAATTCTTTCTCTTCCGCAATCCATGTCGACCTGAAACACAAAAAAAGAAACAGAAAATTATTTCAAGTCTAATTTATTCAATCTTCCAAACTGGTTATTGTTCTTTATTTGTCTCAGTTTGTAAATAATTTTATGACGGATTTACTCGAACAATCTTTCTTCAAAATTATGTGCGCACAGTCTTGCTTTGTGAGCCAATTAGTGAAAAACTGCGAAATGACAAATTGGCTAGGTTTACAATCTAACCATGTGGTTGTGATGTGAAAATAGAGAAAGTACACCGGTTCTATTGGGGACCGGATTTTATTATGTTTTACGGTATTTCGGCCGATTTGGCGAAAGTTGATTTTTCACAGGGATTCGCAGTACGTGATAATTTCTTGTTCTTGAAAGTGATGTTTTGGAGAAAAAAAATCGACGTGGACATTTGATTCCACAAGAAATTCGGTAGAGTAAGAGTATACAAGAACTATATAACATTGGAAAAGATAAACTTCCGGGGTTGAGTGAGAAGAAGGAGACGGACGTAGGTAACTGAATTATGGAATCAAGGAAGGGGGAAATAAATGTCTAGCGTCTAAACTAGTCATCAATTAGCCTCGTAGACTCAAACCTAACCAACCAACTCACTCCTTCCGCCTGTCATTGATTTATTTGACTTGGACATACCTTCTCCTGATTAAATATTGATTTATAGTCTACCCGTCCAACAAACTAAACTTTTTCTCCATTCATTTCTCATATTTAACTTGGAGTACTTTACAGGGTGGTTCATTACTATATTTTCAATCTCATCCCTAGCTGATAAAATTAGAATTTAAATTGAAGAGGCTTGTAGGATCTTAAAGTGTCTAAAGTCTAAAAGTGCAGGGTTTAAGAAAGTGGAACCCTCATATATACATTTTATATAGAGTTTTATCGGGATGTCACAAATATCATTCACCATTTGGATGCCGCCATCCACGTCAACCATTGTTATTAATCACCCCGTAGAATTGAACGACTGGAGAAAGTATGGCTTCATTACCAGATAAAGTTTCCGTGGATTTATTAAGCTAAGGTCCACTAATTTCACTATTTAGTCACTAACTCCGTTTCCTCGTATTCATCACAAAAGAAAAATACATCTAGTATCCACAATATGGGACAACGTTTGCGGAATTTCTATCGTAGGGCTACATAAACAGGCCATAATCATTATCTATTTCCATGACAACCTGACATCAAAAAACATCTCCATCCGAACTTCCAAATAATCTAATCTAAATCTTGAAGTCTGAGGAAAATAAGTCGTTGTCATGGCAAAGTTAAAGACTATGTGAGAAAAAACGCGGAAACGCTAGCTTGCTTTTACTTCGTACGTTATGTCTTACGTCTCCGTTCCAGTTTGCAACCTAACAAGGAAAGGACTTTCCACATCAAACTTAGATTAGGCTAAAACATTCAGGATTAAGTCTTCTCAAATGTTCTGACTATAAATTGAATGTTTCGTCGAAATATAAAAAAACTTTCATCTAATTTCTATCAATTCATTGGCACTTTTACATGTCGTAGACACCTGGACGAGCATGGTTGAAATGATTAATGATTTCTAGCAGTGTATCAACATTTTCTGCGGCAAAAAAATTGGTGGTGGTGAGGAAACATGACGAAACCTCTCCGGTCGTTTTTAAATTGTAGTTTTGACACCGAAAATGGTTTCCTTGTAGTGAGAGCGAGAGAGCGTTGAGTTTAATATTTAAACCTTCAATTCTCTACATTGTCCGCCATGAGGACTACAAATTAACTTAAACTTGGAGTGTAATTTGCACGAACGTCACCCAAACATAATGAGATAAGGTACCCCAGTGGAAGACAAAGAAAAATTGGGTACATAATGTCTTCTCCAAGGTTTTGAGAGAAAGTTAGCGGTGAAAGTAACTTTCACCGTGACTTGGACTCATTCCACAAACAACACGCTCGCACCAGGCCACCACACCGCGATTGGCTTCAGCATACCAGAAACAAAAAAAAAATTACAAAGTCGACACAAAAGAACAAACAAAGAAATCCAATAGGTTCTAATGGAGACAGATACTTAGGTGGAAGGCACGCTATCATCATATGAGTCCTCAGTCGTCCCAAATCCCGGTATTATCACAGATCCCGGATTCAGATATATCAAAAGTCTTAGGCTCTACAAACCGCATATCTTCACTCCAATTCTCTTACGTAAACCAAAAGTAAAATTGTTTAAATAAACAGGAAACGAAGGCTATAAAGTATACTACATAAAGTTGAAGTGTGAAGTACAGGGTGGTTCATAACAGCATAACTTTTACATTTACATATAGAATTTAATTGTGAGTTCGCAGAACTATTGCAAGTCGAAAGAGTAGCCGTGACACACGAATTTTGAAGTGAAAAAATAATAAGCATTGAAAGATTCAAAAATGTTTTGATTTCATCTAAAAATTTTGGTACGCTGCAGATGATCCACCCTGTTCAGTAGAAAGAAATAAAATGAAAGGAGAATAATTATGCAAATATAAATGTAGAATGTGTGCAGTTAACCTAGATTCATAATACTTCATCATCACGTGGGAACGGTAACGGTAATTATGGTAATCTGTTTAAGAGTAATAACATTCTATGTCAAATGGATTTTGAACACTTACAAGAGTTGTTGAGGGAAAAGGAATGAAAGTCTTGACTCTGCCATGATTTCATGAACAAAAATGTCACCACCCAAACCAGAATGAAAACGGTAGGTTTGCATGAATGGATTGCTAAAAAGTGTTTCAAAGTTGTTTTGCAATGGAATTTTTAATTTGGATCCAAGTCTTGGTGGAAGTGACTGTGTTCTTCGGTGAGCAAAAAACTGTGGAAGAAAAAAATAGAATAGATTACATTACATTACATTACCCATAAAACTAGACGACGATGGTTCTAACACATCACATCACATCACATTACCAACATACCCATAATACCCATTTACCCATCTACCCATACCCACCCACCCCTTCTATCTGTCTTCATAAGTGTCACCTAAAACCTTAAGACTTATGCTCTCACATTTTCTCCACTTTTTTTACGGGAATGGAAGAAACAAAGGAGAGAAAGCACTCCAAAGATTTCTCTCTTCAATCGGGATTCGGATTATTATTTTCAGAATGTCTCTCTACTTACAGATGACAACAAAAGTGACGACTTTGCTTTTTACTAAAATCCTTCAAATGGTCAAATCCTTAATCCGCACTACAAATCCTCACGAAAAGAGTTACATAAGTAGGTTTACACGTGTAGGGTAAAGTCGGCTAATACGCCCAACCTTGCTGCGAGTGAGTCGAATACATGAGCATGTGACTCCCAAAGCACTCCCAGAAATGACGAGTGGTGCCAAATAAGCAGACAATCTTCAGACAATGAAAAATTAACACACAGCGAGAAACTGTGCCAATATCTTTTCTTTCTTTTTTTATAATTAGGAATGCAACACAAATAAACCAGAAAGTCGACTACGTCAACACATCAATACCAAAAAAATATGAAATAAACAATCATTCTCAGAATGGTGACGTGGAAGCATCACCCGATTGAGGTCAGTCACCGCGACTTGTGAGTCTGTTTTGAAAAATACGAGCGCACCGCTACCTCTTCCTTGTTTGATGAATTTGAAACTGAATTAGAATAGGGCTTTCGTGTTCGGCGACTAACCCGTTGTAAATGTACCGGTCTTATTCGGTTTTGTCTAAATATTAAAATTTCCTTTGACGAAGTCTTGTGGCGAGGTATGGCAAATGTCCGAAAAAATCAACCGAAGTAACCAATTAACAAATACTTAGGATTTTTCTATGTTAATTCGGTCGTAGTGTAACCGGTACACCAGTAAATTCGTTAGTGCAAGCCCGTGCGTTCAGAATTAAAATTTGGAATACCTATTTATTTTTGAAAGCGACTAGCTGACTAGCACAGCGGTCCAAAATAATGCTCACCTGTGTTTTAATTTTGAATATTGTAAAGATGGAGAAGTTTGAATTTCAATTTATTCTCACAACTAGAAAATTATACCTTCGCGTTATACATTTCACTACGACCGGCGACGACCATTCAGTGACATGACATTTTTGGTAAGGTCAGCTCGGAGATAACAAGATTAATTTTATGCTTGCACCAGGAATCCGTCAGAGATACCGTCAAAAGATAATTGTTCCGGCAGAGTATACCCTAGTCATTTGAACGACTTTATTTCCGGGTTAACTTCGTTCCTTCCGGGTTAACTTGAGGGCATTCATGAACCACTAACCAAGTTTCAAACCGTCTTGGGTGCGGGAGGAGGGAACGTCGGTCAGAGGAATTATCTGCAAAGGTACAAATCCTGTTTTCCGGACTCATTCTTTCACCATAAGCGGTAATTTTATTCCTAATACATTAGAAATTATTTTCAAATATTGAAACGTCGTTATAAAGAACCACCCAGTGTAATTTTTTCAAAGTGGTGTAAGAAGTTTTAGTGGGCCCTGGCCCTGTCGGCCCTTTCCAAGAACCACGACTGACTGACATTTATTTAAGATTTATAATCACGATTCGTCGTAAATTATTATTTTTTCAGTGAGGACCTCGCATTTTTCAGTTCTTTCCCAATTGATTGCGGTGTACCACAGGCGTCCCAAACACTGGCGCTTGCGGTAAAACATGCATGGTGAACAGCACACGATGTTCAAGTTCACCTTAGTCACCGTCGATATAATTCGACACGTCACTCTGGGTATTTACCATGTTATGGAAATACTTCTACCAATTATTCAAGATTCTTCAAATTATGGCACACTAGCTGTTTCATCAATCTCTACCAGTTTTGATTCTGTACAAAATCATTCACACTTTTATTATGTTCTGACTATATTTTATATTCATTTGCAAATAAAAACTTCAAAGAAAATATTAAACAGTTGTTGGAATTATATTATTTCCATTGGACTTATCAAATCGGGACAGGTTTTGCTATAGTGAGAGTCTCCTGGACGGGAAATGCGCTTTACACTATGTAAAAAGAGAGCTAGGAAAGAAATTATGAAAAAACTGACGGATGAACACCAAAATCTGACCTTTAGTGAACGATTTGACTAGAACTAGTTCAGAAATATAAGATTCTGGACAAAAGCATCCAAAAGCTTCATTTTCGTTTACTAAATTCCCTTAAAGGGACCTTTAGTTGTCCGGACATCATTACCATCATTGGTGTACGTCTTTGGAAAAATAACCGAGTGAATCATCGCACGTGTGGGTCCAAAACGATGAGATAATCAACTACAAACAACGTTGGTATTTCCAAACTGACAAAAAAAAACGCAAATAACATGTTGAGGAAATTAGTTTGAAAACCCTGACGATGTTTCATTAAGTACGTAATAATTGGAGAAGATGAAAGAAGTTGTTGATTAGTGTGTTTGCTTAATGTTTGTGTACATATGTTTAGCCATGAATTTAATGACTCGAAGCTGTACTCATAATTAGACCGGAGTCGAGTCTCTCATAAAAATATGGGAACTATAAACCATTTTCTTCTTTCCACGCCTTCAGGCCTGGCCTGGCCAAGCCAACTTCGCCAAAACCGGGAAAAGTGGGACATGGAAGAAAAAAGAAGTAAAACTAACTCGCGTCACGGATAACTATAAATTCTTTTACGACCAGCTAAAATGAAAATGAATCAGACGAGAGTAAAAAAAAAAGTAAATGTAGACATCCTCAAATAACAGCCATGAAAGATTTGAGATTTTCATGGAAGTCAGTTACTTGATAGAGCTGCCCTGATTCCGCTTTCACACCTCATTAGCCCCAATCCCAACACTCCATGGACTATTATGTATAATATTGGACTCCTTCATTTTGGGCGGATCAAATTTGGATCTGGATTTTCATTTTTCTGGAGCCTAGACCCATAAAGCACAGCATAAAGTACAGTCTTTACCACAAAAGCCATCCTGTTCGATTTGGCTGGATTTGGGATATGTTGTAGTGTAGCCTATGCCTCAACAACTTTTGTGAAGCTCCCACACCCAAAAGTCTAATAGTTTGTGGCCGTAGCATATGGCGCCTACATGTATTTTTAACAGCTAAGCCGCGCAACTTTTGGTGGTACGACCTTCAGAAAAGTCATTCAGTATGCTGCACAGTGTTGGAACATATCAAAAATGCAAGTAAAGATTGTGTAGTGTCAGTGTTCTTTCATTTATTTTAGAACCAAATTAGATTACGGAAAACTACAGCCCTTTAATTACTGAAAAATATTCCTATACAGCTTTCATTAATTAAACTTCATTTCTACATTGATTATTCATTATTTTTTAAACATGGTAAAAGTTACCAGAACAGAAAAATCAGAATATTATCTAAAATCCGGGTTATATTAAAACCTTTGCTTCTAGTAAGCACCTGGATTCTACTCGGCATTTTACGGTAATACAAGTGTGTTGCAATGACACTTAAACATGATTTCTTAAAAAAAAAAGATTGAAAATTGAGAGTTCTTTTGAAAATTGTTTGAGACGGGATTGTTGGATTTGTTGATAAAAGTAGGACTACGAAGTTGGTATGCTGCGAAGGATTCTGGGGCATTGGATGCTGAGTGAGAGCATAAATAAATTATTTGAAAACGGGCAGGAGGTTTATGGGCAATTGGGTTAAAGAATTCCTGAGGTAGTGTAATGAGTCTATGGTGGAGTTAAAGTACGGAGGAAAGGAAATGCTAGGGAACACAAGTGCCCACTATGCTAATATTTATTGCAGAGATCAGAATCCGGACCCATTAATGGTTCCCGTACGGAAAAGGGAAAAGTGGACCTTATGTCCGACACTTTCCTACTCTCAGAAATAACAATGGCCAACGGCCACCCAATAAATCCTACCCAGATTGCCCTTCTTACGCGACAGCCAAGTCTTTTACGCCAGAGTAAAAATTAAATCCTTAGTTCTATTACCCAACACGACCATTAGCACAAGAACGGACTTTCACTTTCATTTTCACCAACTGTCGGGACATTCAGAGGTTAAGTGCTTCAAATGTCACCCAAATACACCCTGGGATATGGATTACTTCCTCTAATATCCAAATCAAGATTTATGGTCAATCAGAATATCTTGTACGTGGTGGATGCGAAATTACTTCAATATTTCTCAACGAAAAATACAAAATTTTCCAAAGGGAACAAAAACAGTTCCCTTGTTCTTCGTAAATGTCCATATCCAAAATTTAGTTTTTGTCTATATCGATATCGTTACTTTAAGCGTTTTTGAGATACATATTTTGACTTCACCGGGTCTCTGTTCTTGAACTTTGAAAGAAATTTGAAATTCCCTCCGCGTGTTTAGTTCAGACCATTTTTCAAAATGAAACCAGTTTGTTTTATATTCATGGACTGGATCAAGATTTGCATGAGTAAGATGGTAAAGAAGGTCATTTGCTTGCAAAGACTTCCGGAAGTGATGTCATGTGAAGTGTCAGATTTAAAAAAGGGAGAAATAAATTTTGACATACTCCTCCTGATGCAATTTCAGGGGTGGCGGTGGCTCTGCAGGGTGTTGACTCTGTGCTTGAACGTTCTTCTCTCTCTGGATTCCATGCATAGACAGTGATAAATCCAGCGGAATTGACTGGGCGTGAGTCTTGGAATGTTGTTGGTGGAATGAGAGCAAGTCGAATTCTTTGAACACGTTTGAACGTGCTCAAATTCACGACCAAATGTCCAACCACGGTTTGAGTCTGAGTCGTCCTCTCTCGAACATCATACACCGTGAGTCGAACGTGGGCTTTCTCACGAACTCCGTCACTTTCACGAAAACTCACGGTCGTCAAAAATACTGGGTTACTCAATTTCTGAAAGTATATAAAAAATGTTACATGTAATTTATAAATTTCGTGATATATGAAAAATCCACACATTCATTGTCATTCGCGTTAAGGCATAGCCAAACACCCCAGAATATTTTTTCGTTCGCCATTTGTCCAAGTCAGTCTAGGGAAGTTACTCCAATACTTCTAATGCGACCCCTGGGGGTGCATTTCCAAAAGCCGTCGCTTTCTTTCCATTCCCCATAAGGGTCCAAGGACAAAATAGAGAAAGTAACCAGCTTCTATTGCAGACAAGGCTTGATTCGAAATTTAACGGTAAGACTAAAATTTTGAATTCCGCTTCCAAAGTTGTCATTCACCATAAGGCATGGTCAAACCTTCTCGTAATTTCCTTTGGAAAATGGGCACGTAATTTCCATTCAGCCTAGAGTTGAAATATCTCGTGAAAGCAGTGAACGAAAGTCACGCCTACCCCAGAGATTGAACCCCGAAAATGTGATAGCCAAAACGGAGATAAAAGCTGTCATTACGGCCAAGTTGCGCTACACACCGTAAATGACGGATTAGAAGTCCAAGACTAGGACTAGGTCGAGTAAACTGACTTTCACCACTTTCTCCATAATGATGAATAGAAAAAGACCTGGCTTCTAACTCAACATCATATACGGTAATCCCGTTTAACGTGACCTACTTTACTACTACAAAAGCATAGCATTGTTTTAGTCAAGGGAAATGGGAAACTAATGAAAAGCAGTGAAGCATGGATTAATGTTGTCTAACGACTCTACATTTAAGAGTATGAAATAAAATTGATTCATTCTTTGCATGACAGTGGATGAAAAGAGCACTAGCCAATTATAACTAACTAGGGGATTTGGGATTTTATTCAAATGAGACTCAAGTCAAGATAAAAAAAAATCTGCATGAGTTTCCTTTTTTTATTCCTTTCCACGGTTGTGAATTTGCCTTTCCTTTGACAACGATCCATCAGGAAAGGAAAGAATGAGTCAGAGTCAGAGTCAGACTCAAACCATGGCATGGCATGGAGAACCACACACAGAGAAAGCAGGGTCTAAACGTAAACTCAAAGAAGATTGGGAGATCAAAGAAAGAAAGTTCCTATAGTGAAACACACACACACACGTACATAGAGTTAAACTGAGTTGGACGGGTGCACCAGATTATAACATGGAAACACCACGAGGAAAGACTTTGTCCGATAATCACAGGAATTATTCACTTTCCCCGTAAAAATATTTGGTATTTTATTTTGAATTTTTAAGGTATTAAATAAAACTGAACGCTCACGAGGGATGATTTAGACGGATTAATGGTCCACTTTTTTATAACAGTTCATCTCTCTATTCACAAATCTACTACACTAAAAAGTTCTTAAGAATTTATCCATGAAAATGACAATGCGTTGTAAGATTGTGATGAAGGTCGCCCTTATCGCTTTCCAATGTTGAGGGTTCCTACCACGAGGGCTATCATATACTTTTTGTTTGAATTGTTTTCTTTTTAACGGAAAACAATTCAATCTCTACGATAAATACGGCGCGACATTTAATCATCTGTTTTCAGAGTATGTCAATTAATGAATACCTTTTTAAGTTACAGTTTCTCAACGTTCTTCTAAGGTTTCGTGATGAATATGGAAGAAATATGGACCAATTTCATTTTGTGACATTTTTGAGTCGTCTAATGCTGGGAAAATTCCTGGAGGAACTACAACCTTAGAATTTTTAACACACAATGGCACATGGAATTACTCATTGCAATTTACACACTACACTTGCGTGGTCAGTCCTATGTTGGGGATTTAGTTCAACGATTATGGAGGTCAGGACGGACTTTCTCCACAAACTAACGGAGAAAGTTTCTTGGATAAACGCCCACACCAGGATTATACCAATTAGCTAAAGTAGACTGAGATAATTTCGAAGTTCACCCTACACTAACACTACGCTTCGCTACTTCTTTTTAAGTTGATCGTGAGTGTGCAATGCAAATGTATTGCTATCCTCATTGATTGTCCTTCATTCCAGCTCTAAGCTTTCCCTCGTGAATGGAGTGGGCCCGTACATTCGGTTGAACGTTGTACTACGTGCTTTGACCGGAGTTGGACTCCTCCGGACAATTCCACTCTATTCCATGCATTCTACCTCTTTCCGAAATATATTGACAACTCCCTTACCAAGGTAAGCTCATACTTTCCGAAAAAGAAAATGAAGGAAGACTTTGGACAATCCGAATCCCACAAAAAGTCGATAGCTGTAGCAACCTAAAAGTGTTACCCATAACAGTAATGTTTAGTCATTGCTGGTGACACTGGAGAAATATGCCCTCCGTTAACGCGGTGTCCCGAATTTTAAAATACTGAACTAATTTCTGTGTATTCATAGCCAATGAGCTTACCTAGTAGCGAAGCGTTGTCGAGTTATTTTGGCTCTACCTTTAGTCTCATAATAAAAAACTTTGTAGTTGGTCCTTTTTCTCTGTCCCGCATTCACATTCCATTCCAATCTGCGGTAAAATACATCCGTTCCACGCTCCCATCTCAAAACTATCCATTCTCTCACTGTCAGCACTTTTCTTTTCTCTCTCTAACGACCATAACTTAAACTTCTAGTCCTATTCTATTCCTATTCTATTCTCATCCCCTATTCTTCCACCCACCCTCGTTCTCTTTCGCTCTTTCTCTCTTATTAGTTCTCCCATTCCTATACAAACCAAAACCATGCATTCTTCACTCTTAACAATCCAATAAGAAAAGAACAACTCCTTTCAAATCTCTCAGCAAGGAGAAAGTCCGGTCGTGAAACCAAAGAAAGAAACTCTTACACAGAGGTTAGTCAAAAACCTCACGTTTATTTCTCTTTTCAAATGAAAAAATAACATATACTTAGCGAGTTCAATCTCTCCAGAATTTCACATTATACGTCAAATGGGGCTAAGTTGTCCCACTTTGGTTCAGGTGTGACCACCCACCCCGCCACTTATTGTTAGAGCTTGTGACCCCAAAGAACGCCCGCGAATGGCGGTTGGGTTGACGCAATGGAACACTCCCACCAAAGTCGGACAAATTAGCCTACTTTACATTATTGTCGTTTCGTTACGGAAACAAGTTCTCACAATATAAAATTCGTCAGTCCATCCTAGCAGAGTGATACAGGCAGCCCTTTTTATTTCACTATGTCGTAGGACATAAACGTATCGTATGGTCCGTTATTTTCAGATTTTACTTGACTGTAGTTTTGCCTTACTACTGGGGGTATTTCCAATAAGCCGAAGAGAAGAAAACCCAAACTATATTAGATGAAGTATTACAAAAGAATATTTCGTTTTAGTAATAATTAAATAAGATGTACTCAACCTTAATATTGATTTTCTATACAGTCCCTATAAAAGTTCTTGTAATTTTGAAAAAGTTTTCCTCTGGCACATACGGTCAAAAGGTGTTTAATGCAGGATGGACCACCATAAAGGAGAATAATACGACCGTGCTATTGTCATTGAAATAAGTCTTGTAATTTGACCTAACCACATGACAAGAGTGTAATAATTATGTTGTCACTCATATTAGCCATAGACTGTGAACTACAAAGAAGGAAGGGCCAGATGTTCACTTTATTTATGTATATTTGTGTGAATATGAACACCAGTAGTAGGTAGTGAATATGAATGTGACTGGTGGTAGGTAGTGGTTTTGCTCACCTCAACGATTTCCGTGGAAGAATATTTGATCCATTCTTGGTGTCGAGAGTTTCTGACGTGAATCACGACTTTGGCATTCGGAAGTCTTCCATGACTGTCAGCCGGCAAATTGTCACAGGCAAAAGAGAACTCAAATAAAGGGGCTTCAGACAAATCTGTTGAGAACAAAAAAGGAAAGAACATCCATCCATGTAGTCATGTAACAATACAATCCAAATCCTTATGTTAGTCTTCAAACACACAATGGGTACCCGACTGGCTTTAGCTTCCCTATAATGTCATCCTCAATGTCTTTCCCAAAAGTTATTGTGAATCTTCTATCTCAATTCATGGGGATCTCCGCAGGGGGGCATATGTTTGCAATATATGTGCACAAATAAATATCACACATATTTTACATTTTCCAAACAATTGAACATTTCAGTTTTTAGAAAAGAAGTATCTTAGGAAATCAACTCGGAAGGTCATTTCTCAAAGTTCTAATTTGCCCCGGATGATTTTTTAAAAGGAAAAAGTAGAACCCATTAGTGTTGTGTCTTTTTCTGGAAATTGTGTCATTACAAAATGTATAAAGTTATTTTGGGTACACGTACCCTAGGTTGGGGAACATATGGCAGATGGAAGGATGTCATATTATGAAACACCTAAGATAGAAAAATTTCTGTAAAATGTGGAAACTGATCCCATCCCAAACTAAATTTCTGAATACGTTGAACAAACTGTTCGGTAATATTGAAAAAAATGAGAGAGACGGTTGGGAAGGACTAGAGGGGGACAAATTAGGCAATAGACATTCAAAGACGGGAGTAGTCTGGGAGTTGGGATTGCTATTGCGATTGCCATTAGAGCCACATTGCCATTGGCATTTGGCATGGGGGTAGCCAGGTAATGTTACAATTGCTGCATTACATTCCATTACGACGTCCGTAAAATAAAATAACCTTAAATCCGGGGCAGTACCCACGTTTATACATTGACTACACGTCCAAACTCTACATCGTCCTACAGCGGACAGTTACCATCAAATTCCCTGTACTTACAATCTCCTGAATTCATTCAATGGGTTTTTCACCCTTCTTTTTTCCCATAGCTCTTTTACACTATGCATGAACTACCCGGACAGGACGAGGTTGACTCCGAATTTTGGGCCAGGTAAGGTCTCTCATACTCATAACATTAAATGACTACGACGTCTCTTACGCTCTAACACTCTAAACTCAAACTCCCGTCTTCTCCCGGACACTAATGGATCAAAATAAACTCTGTTTCATGTCATGTCCCTTGTCCATCTGGATTTTATCCCCTCACCCCACAAATCCTAAACAGACAAGAAGACTTATCACTTGAGACATCACATGATTTATGATGCACCCAGGTGAGTGAGGGATGAGGCTAAATACTGCGGGGAAACCTTAAGAAGGCGCTTTTATCAACCATCTAGCGCAGCAAATTGCGATAATACTATCTTCAACCTGTAAAAGTGGTTCGAATTTCGAAGCAGGTGGTCATCCGCAGTGAAAAGTTACTTTAACTGAGATTATTGGTTAAAGTCACTCTTCATTTCAAATCCGCATTTCATAATCAGAACGAATTCTGGCCTGAAATGATATTGTCGAAGTGACTCTTAAAGGAGTTACTCTAGAGGCCCCATCCAATCCACCAAAATCTCCAAAACCCAAGTACCGAGCCAATATCCAGCTAAAGAGCTAAACAAAAAATTCAGTGGGCTGACCAGGAATTGAACGCAGGACCTGATGGTTTAGCCGGACAAATACTACATTAAGCTCAGACGACTACCTTACAACACTAAGGATATTAATGCAAACGAACTAGTCGAAATACTATATGTATTCCAATATCGTTACGTCAAAATTCGGGACAAAAATTCCAGAAGGACGCACGACAGCAGAGAAAACGTTAGAACTGACCTTTGACATAGCCGCATGCCTTGATACGTGTGTCAGGAGTCCGATCCTTGCGCGGAGGAGCATACATTGTCGAGGAATCGTTCTCAACTCCACCCGGTAAAGACAGTGACGTTTGTGTCGGTCGACTCAGAGCCAGCCGAGTTTGGATTTGAACTTTCAATGAGTTGACTCGAGCTCGAATTGAAGCGAAACTTGCATTTTTAAGTGATGCCATCCAAGAACCTCGTTCGGTCTCTGTCAGAGCCGCTAACAGATGATATCCTCCAGACACAAAATCTAAACAAAAATTGAATTTAGAAACAAATTATAATTAGATTCTGCTTTGAACCAAAATACCCAAGACACCAAACCTTACCACTCGATGAATGGATTTGGGTCCGAAAGCCCAAATGTATTCAAATGAAAGTTTAGAATGAGCATCTAAGTTCTATGGTCAAAATATGAAAAACTTTGGTCATGAGATACAAAGTCATGTTGGTGTTATGGTGTTACGACAATTTACTTTTCAAAATTGAAAAATTGTTTTTGACCTGATGAATTCAGAACTTGTAATCGGTCTCATATTAAACTGCCGTTAAAATAATCAGATTTAAGCAAAGTTGGATGCACGAAGCTGGTAAGGTCAGTCCTACACTTTTTTTCGAAAAATTCGTGTTAAAATCTATGAACTCACCTATGACAAAGTGATAGCCCTGATGATTCTGAGTGGACAGCCTTGGATCAACTTTGACAGTGCAGTTCTCAAGAACTATGACGCCGATGGGTTCTGACCAATGGTCTCGAGTCTTGAGATAGAACAGGAGATTCCCGGCTAGACGAAACCATCTCTCTGTGCAAACTGTCGTACAAAGAGTTATTGTTTTAAATAAACTTGTCGTTTAAACAGCAGTCAAGAAATACTAGAATCCAGTATACAAGACTAATAGTTAAAGATATCCCAATCAAATTACTACAATGTTCTCACAAACCAATAATCCCAATACAATACAAATCCACTTAAGCAAGACTTCATTTGCGAGTTTAAATAAGCAGGAGCGGTAATAGGGACGCATTATTACAAGAACAGAGTGCAAGAAGCAAATATAGATTGTTGCGTACAAAAAAATAGGTAAATATATTGGTTAATTCTTAACCAGCTCATTTCGAGGATTCGGAGATATCAGATTATGACACATTCGTAGTCAAATCATGGCTTATAGTCTACATCTAAGAGGGAGAAAGCCCCGCAAAGTCTGACCGTAAGGTCCGACTAACGAATGCGTTACTGCACTATAGCCAAACTACACCCGATTTCTTTTAACCAACAATGGGCATTGGCAGCCGACTTCTCTACCCCAATGGGCACTTTACTGATTTATGAACGCGATAGTGGGAAAATCCCTGCCCGCGCAAGGTAAAAACCCCATAACATAAAAAAATATATACCAAGCTCGGGGAATCGAATCCCGTCCTTTAGGTAGAAGATTTGAACAGAGTTAAAACTACGCTTTCTTGGCTCCGCCCATTGATTTATACCTGATTGACATTTCAAACCATATAAACTCCTGGAAAGTGTTTACGATTTTGTGAACAAAGAGTTGTAATTGACTATGTGTGGGATGTGCGTAGTTGGTAGTATAATGGTGTTTACCACCAGTTGCTTGGTTAGCTCAAATTCCCGGGAATGGAATGAGAATGAGGATTGAGTCCGAGGCCATGTTAACCAGATGAAAGACAATTAGGGCCGGAAATCGTTAAGGAAAGGAAGACGTTGATGATATCAATTAACTTCATGTCAACTCTTCCAAAATCCTTTCATGTATCCTAAACACGAATACGGTAACAGTAGTGTGGATCGGGTTCTACTGCAGAATCAACCCGGCACCAGTTTTTTCAAAACCTGGAATTTCATGCGGTCTACCATCTAGACTGTTTCTTGTCCTGTCAAATGAACTTTGTTTATTAATCTAAGTCATTGAACATTGACGAATTCATTTCTGAACACTCACTGAGCTACTAATTCAGTTTTTCTCGTCAACAAGGGTAAGAAAATATTAGATACATGAAACAATCAAGCTAATTAGTAATTAAAAGCAAGAAAACTGCTGACAATTATTCAATTTACTCACTAAATTACATTTCTGGTAGAACTCCTAAGAATCCTACTTTAAAAATATTTGTCGGCTTTGACTTTCAGAATCAGATTCCCTTACGGAATACGTGCGAATTGCGCAACAATTGCTTCTTTCAAAGAATTAAATTAGAAAATTACATTCCGCTCGCTGAATGGAAGAGCGATGACAAGTTAATTATTTATTTCTATGTAAATAATGTCCGGTTCGGTTCGGTTCATCCAAGGAACCGAACCGGAACCGTCCGCGCACTAGCACGAAGAAAGAGAATTGAAGATTGGGTTCACCATAAACTCGATCTACTCCACTAAACATGTGTTAAATGAAGGGTTGAGTAAACATGACTGGAATTGATTCTTTGTAACCAAAACTAGTGAAGAACCACACACAATCCAATTATCAGGAATCTTACATTGTGCTTTATAGCATTGTGATATCATTCCCTTATAGCGTGTTCCATGTATATCTCAAGCTCAAACTACAAACTAGCTCAATGTACGAAATGTTTTCTTTAATAATTGACATTTGTCCTTAAGCGTAACATTTGCAAGTTTTTCTTAAGAGTACGAGTGTTTGCTATCTTTTGGGATTAAGTAATACACTCCTGGTAGTTTTAAGTAAGGACAAGTGCTTGTCAGAATGATCGAACCCCCAACGTAACAGCGATATAATGGATTGACCAGACATAGTTTTAAGAAAATAGTTAGAAAATCTGAATTCAGAAGAACCCAATTCAATTTTTAATTAAACAAATGGAGGCTAATATACCAAAAATAGAGGAAACCCTACATGTGTTTCTCAACCTTGACATATTTTTAAGTATTGGCAAGTTTCCTACGTCTTATTTTAAATAATGCATTCCTTGCACGATACGTTGTAGTTTGTTCCATAGATTTTCATTGTCTGAAAACACTTGCATATACTGTCTACTTTTCCATTTTCATTTTGAATAAAATACCAAATTATGGACATGGATTTGAAAATATTTTCCTCTGAGGGAAATGGGCTGATGCAGACATTGCGGAGTGTGCATGTAAGCGGAATGTGCAACACCTGAGCAATAATGATGTGAATTGAAAGTAGGAGATCATTTGAACCCACCCATGGGGATTCGGTATTAAATTTTATGATTTAAGAAGTCCATATTCCATAAGTGTCTGGGTCGTGTTGGAAATATCCCATTAGAATAGAATATAACATGAATGAGTAGATCTATAATGGGATGCGTGCCGCGTGTGCTATGGGACCCGCTCGGGCCGATGTCATTTTAATGAATAATGCAAATCGAAAGACAATAAATGTCACAAGTGAGTTTAATATGGAATTTTGGCACACCCACTAATGGAATCAAATGAGAGATGACACCGGGGAATGTCAACTTTGGAGGTCTTGGAGTGAAATTAATGAATTCAATCAGTGGAGTGTGGTTATACATTTCCACAGTTTCCGTTCTCATCTCAGACATTCCCGTCTCCATTGATGACAAGAATATCTAATCAGTCTAGTTCCGTCTATTCTACTCAGCCATGCAACTTTATCCTCGTTAGTCTCACAAGGGACATTATCCTAATGTAAAACTCAGACCTAAATCTTCATTGGTCTACTGTATTTGAGTCCTGGTTTATTTTCAGTCATTTACGGTATTAGTGTCTGCAGTACGGTTACTGGAAGAAGTGTGGACCGCGATCGCCGCCCGGACAGCGATTCCAAACCTGAAAGGTTCGGAATTCCACTCACTTTGACGAATGCATTACTGCACTGCACTAACTAGACTTCGAAATATTGTTACCGCTACTCCGACTCGTATATCAAAATAATGTGAATGTATGACTATTAAAAAAAAATACACCCATTAAATTGACATAGCCGCTGAGGCCGAATCAAACGTCATCGCGTATTTTTGGGTTGCTTCCCATTTGACCTAGAGACGTACAACGTAGGTACCATCTAGTAGTAGAAAAAACCTGTGGAAAAAACCTCTTCAAAGCAACCACCGGGAGTGCAAGTTCGAGGAATCGAACCCCAGCACTGCGAGACAGAATGGGCCAACCATACCATCATGCTGCAATGGACTTGCTAATGTATGACTATTTGTAATGAAAAATGGTAGAGCAATTTTACAGTTGTTACGTCAGAAAAGTGTACCTTGAGTAAATTATGGCATGGAATGGTGAAAGAATAGGAAAATGAGAAGAAAGAAATCAAAAGTTAGGAATGGGAGAGTTGAAAAAGTTTGATTAAACTTTTGTTAGTAGCAGTAAATTAACTATTCCCTTTCCCAAGAAATCTTTGAAGATTTCTTTTCTATTTCATTCGTAAGAATTGTGAAGAAAGACTCGCGGAGTGTAAATAATCATTCTGTTTCGGAAATTTGACCTTTCTATATCCACAAACCCACTAGAAATGGTGATGTGATCACTTCCAATGTACCTCGGAGTATTAAAGTAGTCGTGTAGAAAGTTCAACGCAAATGAAGTTTAACATTTACAAAATAATGCAATTAAAAAAAAACAGCTCACGCCTAAGTTGCATCAAAACAAGCCGACTTTTTTATAAGAATGTCGTCCATGAATATTTTACTGTATCGTCGCTAAATCAAAGCTGCTTTTAATATTTCTGACTTCCCAAAAACAAATGCAGCAGTAACAAGAAAACTACTGACAGTCGGCTCGTATTCGTTAGAAAAGCTGGAATTTCTCCCAACAAAATAATGGAGTTGGAAAAGAACGTGAACGGTGACCGGGTGAATTGTCTGGAATCAAAACCTGCCCGTTGACAATTTCTCTTCTCACGGATCAGATGGACTAGAATGGAAAATGGAAACCCTTTGAGATTTTTAAGGTTCTAAAGTTGTATATTGTGTCCATTACGTTACGTAGTAGACATGTTCCATACAATGAAGCCATAGAAAAAAAATGTAATTACATTTTCACGAACAACAGAGAAACAAATAGAAGTCGGTAGTTCTAGTTCTAGTTCTAGT
>JAQFYE010002026.1:0-19722 GCA_034694305.1 Protaphorura glebata | reverse complement strand
CATCAAATAGCTGAGTAAAAATTTTTAAAAACTCAAAAGTTAATGCTTTTTCATCAAATTCTAGCATGCAATCCTTATATGTACATTCTTATATAATACTTCAAACAATTTTACCAACAGGCCAAAGTCAGGTTTCGCATGTTGCACCCAGAAAGAACCCACAATATTATCCGTACGCAATAATGTTGGGATGATCTTTCATTACAATATACACGGTGAGTCAGAAGTATGTCCCCCTATTTGACATGATACCACGACTGAACGGTTTGACCGATCTTATCGGAATAAGATTTAAAATGAAACAACTGAGCCAGATTGATGATTGGAGTATATATAACTTACGAGAATCTCACTCGAGTAGATCACCACAATCGTTGAAGTGGTCGACCCCTTTTTTGCCATTGGGTCAGATGGGGGGTCAAATTGGTCGAATATCGGGTTCGTCACAATGACAGTTGTTGAAATCAACAAAATCGACTATCGATCCGAATGGACACACCTCAGTGTTTCATCATGCCAATTATTGTTATTCCCATTTTTGCATTCTTTTTTGGAAAAGTCGATGTAAACATGGATAATGCTCATTCTGGCTGTACGAAGCACTTGCCAATGCTTTATCGACTTTTCCAAAAAATAATGAGAAAATGGGAATGACAATGCTTGGCATGATGAAACACTGAGGTATGAACCAAAGAGGCTGAACGGGTAATCAAGAGACACCACCTTTCAGACACCGAAAACAAGAATCGGTGTCTGAAATGTCTATGGCGAGAATTAGCTTAGCGGCCATCTTACTTTAAGCGAGAAGGTCATTCACCCCAATGACAACAATACAGAATGTCTATACGCTAATAACATTGGTTCCGAAGCCAGGTTTTTGTAGTACGTTGGCATGGGATGCGGGACCAGGCAAAAAATAAAAGTTGTTATTTTGGTTGTTTATTAGTTGTCGGCTCTCCTTCAAAACCGAATGACCTGCTTAACCCTCCTTGGTATTAACATTTGGATCGGTAGTCAATTTTAGACTTCACCACCACAATTCGCATGTCATTCCTGAAATTTTAAGGCCACGGATTGACAATTTCTGATAACGTCTATTTTGCCTTAATATCCCAATCTTCTTGCAAATACACGACTTCAGTAACCAAAT
The DNA here is from genome assembly GCA_034694305.1 of Protaphorura glebata. NCBI lineage: Eukaryota > Metazoa > Arthropoda > Collembola > Poduromorpha > Onychiuridae > Protaphorura > Protaphorura glebata. The sequence continues at coordinate 18,572 of JAQFYE010002026.1, read as the reverse complement.
GAAATTTTGAGGCCAAATCGACTGGCTCAGAAATTGTCGATCCATGGCTTAAAATTTTCAGGAAAGACATGGGAATGCGGTGGTGAATGGTGAAGTTCATTTTTTGAAATTTTGAAGCTTTCACTGCTTTTCAGACAGAAGAACATAGAAAGGCGACTGAAAAACGCTGAAAATCGGATTATTTATCTTCCACGCGCGCTGACGGGCTTTCAGAATAAGGTAAAATCTTTTGCGTATTTGAGCTGACCTTTCCAACGAGGTATTCAACTCGATTGTAACTACTGTGGTTTCTGAGATCCAGTGCAGCGGTGTACAAACGTATTAGAGATCTTATGCGGGTTTTGTATAGTTATGCTCTATTATTTTTGGTCTTGAACTCAAAGTTTAATAAATTCAGCCGGTACCGCGTAACGGACAGAACTTTGAAAACAAAAATATTATTTCGAAATTCCTGGCGATTTTGTACACTTCAAAGCCCGACGGTGGAGACCACCGCATTTGAGAGTGCCAATCCGTCCTTCAAGACGGGCGTCTTGCTAGTATTATAATGACCAACCAGATTCTTTCAGCTGTGGGATCTTTGTAAGTTTCGACTCCAATTAAATGAAAAGTTGCGAAATAGATCTAAGCAGCGGAGTTTCTGGAACAATGTGACAGTTTGACTCGTTTAACCTTAACCTTCTGTTTATTGAATAAACCAGGCCATAATGATTTGAGGATATTTTTAAAGGATTTGGAGGATTATATGTCCACGTGAAGAAAACCACAGTGCAGTGGGATTTGAGCCTGAGAAAAATTGTGATAACTTATTACTTTGACATTTGGTAAATGGCAGCTTCGTAATGTTGTTGTCGCGTTTGTATGAGACCACCCTTCATAACCGGACCTCTTATTACTATACGCATATGCCTTGTGTGATTTTCTCCGAAAAGACGTGAAATTTTGGTCAATGGCCGACTGACGATGCATTATGATTCCGTTCGTTCACAAACTATAAATCAGACGAGGGTTTCGTTAATAATCATTGCAGTGCTTCATTCCTACCAAGTCCTGATGATGATGATGATACATGAACTGAATTAGTTGAATGTAAAAATGATTTTTGGAGGAAACTACGTACGTAAACGTGGGTTACAGGTTAAGACGTCGTTGTTGTCGTCTCTCGTCGTCGTGAGTATTTTTGGAAGTCATCCCTCGCGTGATTGTTGAGAATCAGGATCTCCGTGTTCGTCTCTCACCCCCCACCGGTTGTAACTTTCGATAAATTTTCATCAAAGTTAATCTCAAAGGCTTGAGATGTTCCATGTCTCAACTCTGAACCTGAGTGCACTCCTCCTCCGTCCGGAGTAATTCTAATAGCTTGGATACACACAATTCCCATTTCTTTAGTTTCATTTATTATGCCCACCTACCTTTCGGAGAAAATCCTTCCAGGACTTCTTATAAATACTCGGACAAGTCCAGTCAGTCTCAAACATTCACCACCACACCACTTGTGTCCCTCTTCATCCCCACATTTCTTTCCACTTCAATTTCACTGGAATTAAAGAACAAGAGAAATCTGTCCTCAATCCCTGCCAGTGCTTTCTATCTCACCATGAACTTAATACTTTCATTGGCCACCCTCACATCCGTCGCCATAGTTCATGGTGATTTCCTATACTCTTTCTTTACATAAAATATTACTCTTTTTTCAGAGAGTGGCAGTTATTTCATATCTTTTTCTGAAAACTTTACTCTGTTTTGCTTTCGCAGGTCAATCAAGTGATAAAGGAATGATCCCATTCCCTCGGGTGGGGCGACCTGATAGATTTTACATGGATGGGAAACGCGATGGAAACTCTTTGTCTCCCGGTCTCATTCCGTTTCCTAGAATTGGTCGTTCAGAAGGTAAGTTCAGAATGAATTTACTATGTTTGAACGCATATTATTTGCAAACAAAATTAAGTTTTTTAAATCAATGTAAGTGACATTTAGTGGTCAATTATTTGGTTAAAGGAATTCATGAGGGGAAGAGACAATTGATACCCTTTCCTCGTGTGGGAAAGCGTCCCTTCTGGCACTTGCCGGTGGACCAGTATTTAGTAGACTACGAAGAATTTGCATATCCTGCCTCTGAAGTGGGGAATACAGATCCAAATGTGTTGCGCCCTGGGTTCAGAGGAGTATCAGCCCTGACTGACCCTTCGGGAAATGCCCTTGAAGACAATGACACGGAGAAACGAAATGGGAACAACAACAATGGAATGTGGTTCGGACCACGTTTAGGAAAGAGGAGAAAGCGTTCCATTGAGACAGACACTTCTGCTGAGCACTCTCGGGACTCTTTGGACACACGAACTCTATTGAAAATTCTTCATAACTTTAATTGGGCCATTGTTCCCATCAAAGGTAAGAGAAAGTTTTCTTTTATTCAAATCTCCGTGCTTTTGTAGATTGTCAAAACCGAGTAGTCTTCAAATTGAATTATGTAGTTTTGATAGTTCTAATGTACTTATGACCAGCGCATAAAATACGCAATAATTGGTTCATTATATAAGCCAACAAACCGCTATTCGATCAAACAACCCGTTCCATTAGAGTCTCCCAATTTTCTTATTTTGATTTTTGAAATTAGAGACCCGAATGGGAGAAATTATCACATCGTGTCATTAGAACATTATTAGCCCTGGCTAACCGGATCTGTCTATAGGCGAGCCCTATCTATTCTTTCTATATAATGCTCGTGAGAGCATTGGTGGTTTATATCTTGGACCATATTATGTGAAATACAAATGAGGGTAAAGGTCATTAGCTAAAATTCCCTGAAGTATTACTGAGTCATGCTGCAAGGTTTATAATTTGACTGCGTTCCCATTTAATTGGGTTGAGGCATTTCACGGTCGACTTATGATACTAACGCAGGAAACAGCTTAGTCAGCTTCGTAGAACGGAGATGCACCAAATTAATTATTTAGTCTTCATACAATTCGGATGGTAATTGAATGGAATGATTGGAAATATTGGAGTTTGAGAAAGAATTATAATAAATGTTAGAAAGGAAGGTTAAGGTAAGCGTTCATTAACAGTCAAAGGAAACCATTCAAGAAGATTGGGACCAATAAATCAGTTAAATGCGTTGCATGAGAACATCCTTCTCTTGAATGCCACAATATTAGATGACCTTAGCTAAATTAATCCCCCTAGCATTGTTCAACGCTAGGATTTTTTAACATACTGTAGTTAACCCGGCGATACTTCTCTCCTAGATATGTTAAATCCTCACATTCTCTTCAAGAGAATTAATTTGACACTGGTTTGTTAAATCAATCTTGGAAAGTTTAAATTGTAGTAATTTAAATTTGGATTTGAGTTTGGGTTTATTGAACGGGAAGTTAGAATAAAGTGTTGGCACTCCGTACCGACATAAAGTTCGTCTCAAGAGAATTCACATAGTCCATCCAGATGTAAATCCTAACAATTATTTTTGCGGTTGAACTTTTTAGAATCCAGAACTCAACGATACAGTCATTCTTCCGAGGAAGTCGGGGTCCACCGAAGATCTCCACCGTATATACCAAGGTTGGTACTACTTTTATTTTTTGTAAAAAAATAATTCGAGACACTTTGGGATTCTGCATCATTTGAGTATAGCTGCAACGGGTGAAGAAACTTTGGTGACCTCAAACGAAATACGTTTTAGAGGTTTTCATGATTATAACGAGAGCCAAATATGATTTAATTCACGTAAATTTATGAATAGTCTTGGCCTTTCTTAACATTAGCAATGGTTCATCCCAATTTCAAAACAGGTTAGGGAGATCGAAAGAAGTGGCATCCGCTGAAGTTGGTTTGGAGGATGAAGTCCACACCGCGAGGTTCTCAAAAAATGACAATGCTGAACACAGAAAGTCAGGACAGTCAACCCCAGAATCTACAAATGTAAATGGTGGTACTCCATTTTCAACTCGATCAGGGAGTGACCATTTAACCTCAAGGTTGGTCCACTCTGGCGAAGATTAGGTCATTTACCTAATTATAAACTATAACGAATGTTGAATACTTTAATTTGAGTATTGTTTCTATGGTTTGAATTTTCGAATGCCGCTTTCATTTAATTCATCTCGTATTACTAGACGACAAATCAATGTTTTCAGTTGAATTATTCACTGTCCAACAATATTCGACGTAGTAAATTCTTTATAGAGTTGTAGATTGACGCACACGCGATCAAGGATTTTAAGGAATCTATGTATGTATTCTTTGTGTAAATAATTAGTTGAATCTTGGAATCAAGCAATTCTCGTATTACCAAGTGTTAAACCCATTCACAATTTTTCTAGTGTGATTTTACTTAATAATTCACCCAACGATAGTTTAGCAGAAGCAAGGATGACTTTGTTGTGAAGTAGCTAGTAAACTTCGTTAAATGTTTGAGAATGAAGCTGTGAGAAACAATCAACCACTTGAGAGGTGTAATTGTTCCATTTTCAGTGTCATTCCATCACACAAACACACAATATTTCATCTCGATGTTTATCACTCAAATAAAAATGTTATATTACTCAATAATAAAAAAAATATTAACTATGATCAAGAGTTTTATTTATTATAGCTCAAACATTTCTTCGAGTGCAAAACTCGAATCATTTGAATCAACCAACTAATCATTTCTTCTATCCAAAAGGATGGTTTTAGGAATTTTTTATAAAATTCTAAAAGAACCAAACTTTGCTGAAACAGATTACTTTCAGTAAAGCCTGGTTCTATCGTACTGCCTGTTTAGGGTATAATGTCGGACAGCAGTTCAGCACGTATCGGCCCTGGGTTTAACTTGGTTTCAATGTTACAGCACTTATTTCCTTGCCTCACAATGGTACGTCATATCGATGTTTTATTTTCACCGATACGTTGCTTTGAAATAATTGAGTGCACATTCCTTCACAAAAGTCCTTCATAAAATAATTCTCTATGGGTACAGTCCCAGATAATTCCTCAGAACATCGAAAACTCTTTGCCGATTGTACAGAGGTTCTCTAACGGAGTCAATTCATTTTCGGCGAATAACGCGGACTCTCTGAAGCTGTTGTTTTAGCCATATCCTACGGTACAGACTGTCATTTTCCCTGTATTTACTGGCATCGTCGCAATATTTTACAAATGCCCTCGGAATATGAGCAGACTTTTTATTCGAACTGCCGGTTAATTTGATTCGCACAGATGTTTAAGATGCCATTTCAAGGCAACACCTTGAAGATCACGAAGACAAGTGCTCAACACGGTCTCTTAGAAGAACGCAGTTATATTTCAGTTATATTTGTTTTGTACAGTTTAGTTTAGTAGTAATATGAATGCTGTGAATCTGAGGATGAACTACATAATTGAAAACAAAAGGAGCCCTGCTGCCTCCCTGAAATAATTGTTCAAGACTGCACATGGTGTTTACTGATTAGTTACTGTTTACTCGACTATACGCCTACTTGACTCTGCTCACTTCTTTTCAACATTTACGGCCTCAAAACTATGCCGGAGAAGCTGTAAACGTGCAAGAAAACTTTTTCAGATTATATTCGAAACTTAGCAGTTGTACATAGATTGTGTTCTTTAAATATTTTGTCAAAAACGATTTAGGTTTTGGATTCATCACCACCATGCAAATTTACGGTTATCTAGAGGGACAATACAAACAAGTAAAGGTGAGGGAATACATAGTTTCGTTACATTAAAGACGCAAGCAACAAATGAGTAGACTTGACTTCCTTTTCCAAGGCACGATTCTTCATTCTTTTTCTTTTGATTACATTTACCTTTACAAAAATTCCGTCAATCCTTGAATCCTTGTATAATAAATATAATGCTCCACAACTTCTTCGAGCTAAACTCATTACGAAATAAAAAGGAGGAACAACTTCGTGTTTCTCACTTGACTTGATCTTTCATTTGAATCAGTTTAAACCTACATTAAATATGTTTACCATCTTACAGGTACTGCTCTCGTGTTTACTCATCAGTGAGTACAACAAATAAATCAAATTCAAAATCTATCATGCCTTCTGGGAATTTGATTCATCACTGTTAAGGTTAGCGCCTTGAACGGAACGGTTTACACAATAATCAACCAGCGGAAAATTACTATTCAAATAGGAATAAAAGTTTAGGATCTTTTATTTTCAGTACCATAGTGCGATGGCTAGCGGAGAACCTTAGTTATCTTCAAAGGTAACAATTCGATGTCGGATTAAGGGTCAAACGTTCTGATTAGTTTTTAACTTGCCTGGTGAATTATCTGAAATAAATCTCGGATGAAAACATAAGAATTTTATGGCTTCTGAAAAGTGTGGTACTGAAACTCACTCATACTGGACACACATGCGATCTCAAATACTCTCATTTCCTAACGGTTTTGGAAAAAAGTGTCTTAACACAAGTGGCCATATATCACATTAAGAACACATGTAAAGCAAAATACTAAAATTGCAAAAAGAGCGCACACTATTTGTCCCAAAAACTTACAAAGCCTTTAAATTTTTTTGCAACATTTTGTAGCGGATATCCCGTAGAAAGAATATACATCTCGAAATCTGCAATTCATGCAGTCAACACATGAATCTTCAATGCATGATATGATGTACAAAACACCCTTGTCTTTCTTGTATGTCCTCTCATACGAGCATAACATCCACAAAATTAATTGAACACACCTGTAAACACAATATTTATTATTTCGTATGATGTATAACACTGTGATCATGTTACTTTGAAGACATTTCTCTTATAGTATAAAAAATTGGAACTATTTCATAATTCCTACGAGAGCCACAATTTGAATAATTTTTGAACTTCAGTCTCGGCTATTGAATTCGTGAAACATGTGAACTTGTAAACTATTTTGTAAATACAATGGGAAATAAGGAATGAAATTTTGAGTTGTGTCGTGGCTTGGCCTTGTGGAAGAGCGTGGTAGAGCTCCATGACCCCTTTTGTTGTAAATTTTCTAAAAGTTGATTCCTTGAATGAAAATGAAATTGTGATCACGTTCATCAGCTTGATGAGTCAAGAGAGAATTGAATTGAGTATGATTGTATGGTATATGGGTGGGCAGAAAAAATGAGACAATAGACTGGAGGACCAGAGGACATTTGTGAAGAACAGATCTTGAGATGTAAAACAAGACATAAAGTGAAACAAGCTCGTCGCTCCCACGAAGATGAGACATTAGCAATCCAAGTGTCCACCTAATAACAGACATTACTTCATTGTAACGAGGATTCGAGATTTTAACGTGTTTCAAAACACATTTAAATATTATGCATATATGTCCGTCCGTTGTTTTGTAAACGAACTGTTCAGCACACAACAATGCAAGAATTACCTCAACTCAAGTGGATGGATTGTTATGTGAAATACAGAACACAATGTTGTGTGTTCCGTCCAAACATGTCTCATTGAACGTCTGGTTCATTAGGAGTCCTGCACACGTTTGTATTCGGACCGCCATTCAATCATGAGTCATTAAAGACGTCTGTGTTTGCGTGACAATCATGTCGTAATCTGAGCTGGGAACTGTCTTTAATAAATTCAATTATTTGTATACGTAATTCGATGCTCTCTAAACATGTAAGGAATCAATTCAGAAGATAACAACATTCGAGCTCCGAGTTGGTAAAAATTGACTTGTTAAAATTACATCTTATTACTGATTTTTTATGCTGAATCCGAATATGCTCAGAAGTTTCGTTTTCCGCACAAACTTGAAATCAGGACCCTGGAGAGTCAAATTTTATCCAATACCTCATCGAATAGCATAGCTATTATTCAGGATTATTGATTTCCTAACGTATCTTGAACCTGAAATTATATATGTGGTTAGTCGGGAACCGCTAGAATTCTGAGGATTGGCAGAATAAAAGGGAAATTAATTTTTCCCCTGACATTTGGTAAATTATCGTGGTAATAAATATTCTTGCAGAAATCCTAAACCCACGCATCAATTTCCTGTGTCTTTTAAAATCGTCTGGAGGAAAATACTTTCAAACATATATACTTCGAGTTCTTGGACAGTAAAATTTCATTATCTAGATAGTACAGTTGAAAATAGGACGGGCAATTAAATTTTAAAAAACAAATTGCAATGTTCTGATATTAGGGTCACATTAATACAATAAAATCCAAATTAATTTCCGAAAGGTTGTATCAAATTTTGACGCAATAATAGCTCCAAGTGACTGAGTAACTATGTTTGGTTTTGGCTTTGCTCAGATAATGGGTTGAACCTTGAGCATATAAGAGGCGATTGCACATTGCACGGTAGCGTGATTTTTACCAGACAATTTTACTGCATGTAGAGTCCGGAAAGTTTATAGCCTGAGATATAAAGACGACAGTTGAAAAAATTGTCCTTTTGATGGCTGAGGACGTCTTTTTCTTTTTTTTACCTTTCTTCTCTTCTTAAGTCATCCTCATCTCCGAAGACAATTTCTTGAACGAAGGAACGTTGTGTGGTACACACATAGATTCTGAGGGCATTACGCACTCAGCAGTCGCGGTTCAAGTATTGGGCCAGGATTATTCTTGGCCCACTCTAAAACGATGAATATGAACAGAATTAACGAAACTGTACCATTAAAGGATTCTGTATGTGTCTGTCCGACCCACCTTCGTCTCACTATGCCCCGGCCTGCGCAGTGAAAAGAAAATGCGCTTCTCTTCTCTTTTGCTTGCCTGCCTAGGTGGATCCACCTGGTTCGTTCTCTAACCACGAGTTTTCTAGCTTTTACATAAACGTGAACAGCTAGATTATCATTCATTTTCTCATTTAGTTATAGGAGTAGTTCATAATGATACAATCGCTGAAATTCATATTGACCAGGAGCCTGAAATAATTTACAATGTATTTTTCAACCTGATCTGGATTTCTTATTCGAATTTTACAGTGCCCCCCTTGTTTGTTAAAAATCCTAGAACCGTGACTTTGAAGCATAGGTGAGTTTGAGTTCCCATTCCCAGTCTCTGCACTTCTTCCCGAATAGAATTGAACAAATAATAGTGTCTTCTTGGTGCAATGTCCATTTGATTACATTCTTCTGTACACAGAGTACAACATACACATAAATACAGTTTTGAATTTGTCCTCGTCCTTTTGTCCAACTCAAAGACAAACCCAATGGAAATCTGTTGAATGATTATCTAACTGAGTTGACAGTCACACAGGAGTTAGTCGTATCCACTATTGAGTACTTTATTCTTCTACTATCACCAAAAGAAAATCACCTTTCGCATAGCTAACGTTAAACTCGTAATTAATCTCCCACTTATCTGTGGGTGCTCTTCCAGGGTTTTGCAGCGCCTAATTGATCAATGCAATCTTTTTTTCCTGGGCTACTAATTAGACATTTAAAATCCTATTTAAATTTTTTGATGTCCTGGCAAACTATGTTGTGGTACTTTTCTTTCTAATTTTGACAGATTCAGTTAATTGATAATAACGCTTCAGAGTTTCACAGAATAAGTTTCCTGGTATTATTATTTAGCTAGTTGTTACTGTGATTAGAAATTGATACGAAATGAAATTATTGCTAATAATTAACTTGAGGATCAAACATTCAATAGGTCGCCGATTTCCTCAAAAGTTTTACCTTCACCATAAGAAATATAATGTGTAAAGAAATACGCCCTTTCTTCAGTCTCTGGGAAGTCATGGTCAAACGCGGCGCATTCGCGCATTTACCGTTGAAAATGATTATAATATATGTATATGTATATAAAACCTTCACAAGGCAATCACGAAACCATGTCCACCGGAGGTGTCAAACCCTCACCATAGTGCCTGACGTAAATATTCGAGTATCAGAAAACTTATACAATTAATAACGTGGTTGGATGATCTCAAATCTTATGTTTTATCTTGTGCAGTGCATAAAGTGTATTGTAATAGTAATACTACTACTGTACTAACGTTTCACTACTTCAACCCTTATCGTTTAGAATGAAGAGAAGGGGTTGCTGAGGGTGGACTCATCATTTTCGTGAGCCACCAATGTATCTGAATATCCATGGACCAAAGACCAAGTAGTCAACAAACCAAGTGATCAGTTCTCAGGTGAGCCAAGGTGTGTGAGGAAGTATTATCTGTACACATTGGTAAAAACATAGCACATGAATCTCGGAGCTCAAGACGTATACAAAAGCATTCAAAGAAGAGTAGCACATGCACTATTGAAGTTTGAGCACATGTTGCAAAAATTTTGAATTGTTTTTGTTTGGAAACACGACAATCCGATTCCCATTCATTCATACAGTTAAATAATCATAAAAAGTTGAAGTGTGTAGTAAAACTTCCGTCGGCATCTCTCATCCTCCTGTTTACTATGTCGATTAAGACATCGTGACTTGGTAATTACACTTTTACCCGTCACAACCACTCAGGCATTGACATTTATTAAGAACCGCTACGACTACTCTGTCCTGTGTGTTTGGAGGGTTTCATTTTTTTGGAATTAAACATGTAAATTTCTAATCGGCGGTGACATCGTGAAGAAATAGTTGTCGTTAGTAGTAGTTACTGTCCTGCAGCACAAGTGGAAGAAAGTCGTCTGAGTTCCAGTGGAATTGTGTTCGTTTTGTCGAAAGTGCTTAATTACACTGGGATTCGCAATTACGATAGGATGATAGGAATGGAAGTGCGTGAATCCCAAAGAACTCACATTCTTGAAAACTTGAGTAGGTGAGTGAACTACTTTTCCCATCCACACCTGAACTTTTGGCTTGAAAAGTCACGTCAAAGTGATTCATGGAGCAAATCTCACTTGTACTCATCATGCTCCACGGTCGACCTCCAACATTGTTGATGGATGTGGACTCAAGGAATTAATCATTGACACAAGGAAAAAGAGGCGAGTGGCGAATCTAATGATTAATTAATTAATTAATTAATTAAGGAAATGTCCGCACCACAACTAACGTATACAAATATCATTCAACTTCACAAATGTTCAAATAGAATCAATTAATGAGTAAAAATTGTGTGTTGAATATATGTCAAGTAGACTGTGGAGTTTTAGAATCCTAACTAGAAAATCCCTAGTTCGTAATTTAACCAGTGGGTCCATCTAGGCCAGCAAAGGAGAAGAGAAGCCCATTTCCCTATCGCTGCAGAAAGTGGGGTATAGTGAGAGGAAGGACGGCAGAATTCTTCGTCCATGGATTTTATTGGTACAATGTGCTGCCCACTACATAACATAGAATGTCCGAGTGACGATCTTTCCGATCCGCGTCCTTTCCGCCAATATTGTAGAATTTATACTCCTGTGGAATGCGGACAAAATCTATACTCTCCGACCACATGTGAAATGCTACCAGAAGTATTCCCTGAAACCGCCCTGTACAGTTTAACAACCTTATTTAATATTGCGCTATTACTGTTGATATAACAGTGATGCCCAGCATTTACAATGGTTGTATAGCTCAAGACTTGCCTAGTATCGTCTAACTGTCATGCAGTAAATTTCTATGTCAACCATATTCAAATGTAATTATCCTATTTGGAAATGAAAACTCCTTCCATCACTGATAATTAATTTCAGCTTTGCACGAATTTTTCAATGTCATTCCGAATTTTTTTTTAATATTTTGCCAATGTGTCCCGGAAAAACTCTTATGTCGGAGCCTAATGCCGAGCTTAATTCCGGCCTTACCCGTAAGACACTGCAAGTTGGGCGAATAGCACGACCTATGGGAAGTGCATAATAAGTTTACCGATGTTATTAAGTCGCACGTTGTAGAGCATGATGGGACGGGGTGCCGTTTCACTAGGTTGTGGGTTCGATACCTCAGGCAGGCATATTTTCTGGCATGGCTCGATGCTTTAAGAGATTTTTCTTCACTAGAATTTTCTCTGCTACCAATGTAATCTGCTGTGTGATTTCTTCGTTTGTTGTGCGCGAAACCTGACTTGGCTCCCAATCCTAATGTAAAGTAAGCGGGAAATTCTGGCATGAGCGGCCATCGTGGTATTTACTTCAAATAATCCGAGATAACATTTGAATTACACATACAAAAATATCACACACACATTCATCGGTAGGCTGAGCTGAGTTCAGACAAAACAAATATTACTCATTGTCATTTTAGATGCTACCATTCGAATTTAGATGTTCGTACTTTGGACGACTAACAATCTGTTTATGAGCAATATTACTACTATTGAATCACTACTAGAAATGAAACATTCTGAGTAGGAAATAGGACGGAGAAATTGAAATGCAATTTGACCTAGAAATTTGAGGACGGACTGACTGACGCAGAAGAAAAAGGAAATTGGTAAAAAGACAGATTGAGATGTTAGACTCTCTTAAATTTACAACACTGAGGTTGATTTGAAAGCTATATAAGTCTGTATTAGGGGTTTGAGAAGATGCCGCGGAGTAGTTAAATAGTGAGTTGTCTTAATTCAATTAACTCCCTTTAAATTTGTCTTGGGCGGAAGTCTCTTTAGCGTGAGGATGTCATCTTAAAACCTTTTACAACCTCAACATCCTAACATGTTCATTCCATCAACATGGCATTGCCGACCATGAACAATATATTGTTTCAAATGGACACCGTTTCGCAATTCCTAATTTCCCACAGACTACATTAAACCTTGTATTTTCATCAAGAGGTATAAATCCCATGGTTAAGTCTCTCAATTCTCTAGAGCAGAGTAAATATTTTAGTTGGTTTTATTACTGTAAGCAAATGTTAGTGTGTCTTACAATTCTCATCCCCTGCCGGGCCTGGGTTTTGATTTTAGTTTATTGAACTGCACTGAACATGCTTGGCGAATAACATTTTGATATTTTAATAGGAATGTAAAGATCTCGATTCCCGTGGATTTTTCAAAATTACTTAGGGACACCGCATACTTAAAAAAGTTCCTCTGTCAGTTTAGTCGGATGGATATTTTACAGAGTTTTTTTGTACACTTGTGAATAGACTGGTGGCATTTATATTTCTTATTGAGGGATCAATTCTACACCTGTCTAATGCGCCCAACATTCCTTCAGTATGTGGACGCCCAAAATAGGGTTTACTGAACTAGTAACCGCTATACTTTACATTGTGACGAATATACAAGAGACGTATAATGGTCTCTTTGGTTGTTAGGAATGTTTGCTTGTCTTCAGAATCCCTTTCATGTCTGTATTCAGTTCAGTGTGTTTTGTTGACTGTGTGTACCTAGTCGTACAGGTAGTCTAATTAGCATGACGCGGACTTTCTACGGTTTGACAGTTGGTTTTATGATATTAAGTGAGGTGATGAAGGCTGTTGAGTTGATTGTTGTACACCTCAAACAAAATATGATTCATTGTATGGTTCTGATATTCTGTCGGTCCAACCAAACACAAAATAATGTTCTGTCAAGTGATTCACAACCTGTAATGTCAAGAATTCTTGAGCGAAGTTTCCAAATATGAAATATGTCACTCTATATATTCAGGATTTCTCCTCAACTATGTGCATAGGCCGAAACCCCGGTAGGCTTCAGTAGGCCTGGCCTAGCTTCGATTTCGTGATTTTTACTGAATTCAGTGTTGATAAAACTCAGTTTTCTCGTAAAACATTTCAAATTGTAATGCTATCGGCGTAAGAAATGAATTCGTTGTACCTAAAATGGACTTTCGCAAATCTGAGGAGCCTAGGATGCAAATCTATGAGGTTTTGACCTATGACTATGTGCGATTTAATTTGTTGTGTCCCACGTTATACCTTTTAATTTTATGTCATGGCTGACACTAGAATTCTTGTTTTTTTTCCAAAAAGTTTTGAATTTTGAGAGAATTCATAATTCAATGCTTGATTTGGAAAATAGAAATTGTGTTAGTGTGGTTGGTCTAATTGCTGTGGGTCCTCAGTAAAAATTGACTAATGCATTTAGCTTATTCAGAAGAAATCAATTAACGTTTGTAATATAAGATGTTGATTAATTACTACGTCCGTGAAACTGAGGGAATGAATGTAGCAAGAATTTTGACACAATGTGTACGTTGTTAGAATAAAAATGTACTTTTTGATACACTTTATGTCTGCTGTCCTCCAATTTCACACAACAAGCATAACAAGTCAGACTAAATAGCAGCAGCTTATGCAGAAAATAATATAAAGTGTGCAAGGCTGATTAAAATGTGGCCTGCCTGGGAGGTGTCTTGTATTTTCTCTGAGGGGATTTAGTTTTGGCACAGTGCCCAGTGCCAATACGATTCAATGTGCCACTTATTGGCTTACCATCGTAAAACAAAAATGATGGAAATGCAAATCATTTACTTTACTAGTTTTGTTAAATACAAATGTGGAGCACAAAATAAATTATTAGACTAGAATTCATGTTTAGATTGAGAGTGGCTTGTTAGAGCCTGGACTGCTTGGAGAGCCATACGTATAGCCATGATTTATATTAAACATGCAGAACTGGACGTGTGAATGTGTATCAGAACTCAACGGGGTGAATCTGTCGTATAACTAGTTCTTAAGATTCTTTAAAAGTACACACACGTGTGAGTGGAGAACGATTGCATGAAGGCAACCAATGTCACTTGATTTGTGGCTTGGCCCTCTTGTTAGTTTGTGGATAATTGCGCGAAGTGGAGTTTGTTAAGATTCGCTATACAGCGTGTATTAATTCAGAAATTATGACCTTATGATTAGCCATGAGAATTGAGAGATGTGTGAAGATTGTTCCCATATCAATAAGGACTGAAATATCTTACCGTCCCTTTGGTTTAAGAGGAAATAGTACATATATGACTAGTCTGATTGAACTGTGTATGACACGCAGCATCCCCTTGAATTCCTGCAAACTGGGACTCCAAATGATAGAAAATTGTCATCTTTAGCCGCATCTAGTGAACAAATCCTCGTTGTCGGCTGGTATTTGGTAAAACACAAGAAATCATGCAAAAAAAAGAAGCTTATTGTACGGTAGGTTAGGATCCTTCACGACATATTCGGGTATTTAGACAAATACTAGCAATCCCGATGGTTCTGTTTGGCAGCCTTACTGGGGGGTGGACAAAGATTTGCAGAGTTAGCTTTTATTGTACATAATATTTCTATTGAAAATTTTATGTAGAATATACGCTATCGATCGGGCATTAATCTTATTTAAAATTCCTGTGTGTCGCTGCCCGCATAAACACCAAAAAGTAAGTTTCAGTTTGGTTTCATTTCAGTGTCAAACCAAGTGAACAATGCAACAAACTCAATGCGTTAAAGATTTTCACCCCTTAACGACACTTCCATTTAAATATTATTATAAAAATGAAGTTACCGATTTATAATTCAAATACAACCTGCTTCTTAAGTTTATCTCGTAACCACTCTTTATTAATTCGTATCGAGAATTCACAATAACAATCGTCATTCAGTTTTTAGGGGAATTCAAAATTTAGGGGAACCTAAAAAACTAGGATACTCCTTGCACTGTAAAAGACCGAGTTTTCATGGCAACTGTTTTTTCGAGTGCATAATGGATTTGGACCTTTGACAGGATCAGAGGTCAAAGGTGCGATCTCAGGAATGTTTTCAAGTTAACGAGCTTTTCTTTACCGGTTTGACCTATAATTGACTAGCAGAATGAGTATTGAATCCGAAGTTAATTACCATCGAAACGCAAGATGTAATGTAGTAATATCTTAATTATTGATTTACTGCAATTTCGCATCTCTTTACCTGGCTGTATTTAGCAGCTGGGTAATTATTGTTTATTGACTTATAATTTACAGCTATGCCTTGGTATAAATTACTTTCACATCTGACTTCACGAAAGATAGGGTATACTCTAATTAATTCACGTGAACATGGTTTCCATATTCTTCGTGAATTGATTGATTGATTGATTGATTCTTTATTAATGTGTTTGACCAACGCATCCAATGAAGAATGTGTTGGTTTTCCATTTGGTATGTGCTAGGTACCCCTAGTGGAGGAATACCGCTTTAAAACAACTGCTACACATTGTCGGCTCGAGTGCTGGTTATCTATAGAACTCTGCTAATTCTAAGACGGACGACTCGCACTTACCAACACATTATTAACCCTTGAGAAATTAATCAGGGTCTGCATAAATATGATCAACTCTTCAATCTCTGAAAATATAGACTCGACGCTCGAAACGTACAACAATGTTCCAAGGACTTAACTTTAAATTTGCAACCTCCTATTTCAAAATTAATTTTTCATACCAAAAAAGCTTTAAACCGGAGGACGATGCCGACATAGCTAGCGATGCGATAATAAGGTTGTTATTTCATGCAGAGTGATGACCTGTTTGTGTGTGCTTCAATCCTTTTGCTTTTTTTAATCTACTTCATAATTTTTTGCCACTTGGAACTAAATGATAGATAGTATCTACTTTCCTCCTCAACCTTGCAGAGTGTAACAATAGGAGTCTGTACGACTAGTCCAAGTTCACTCTAAGACAATGTAAAAAAAATCCGAACGCATTGTTGAGTGGTTATCCTGCGTAATTTTGTGTCTTCTTCACTCTTCGGTTGTCTCGAGAGGGGGAGTGAACATTATTTTTTAAACCTGAACCAGAAGGAAAATGAAACTTTACGTACGGACAATCAACCAAAGGAAAGAATCGTGCGAAAAGATATATCAGCAAATGATACACTCAGTCAGACTCATTTCATTTTCAACATTTTCTCAACTTTGAAGATTAATATGGGTAAAACTCTCATTTGTGAGGAAGTCGATCTGTGAGCTCATCAAAATAACGTAAACAACAAATATATTGATTAATTGCTGTAATTAAGAATTGATAACGTGGATTTTGAACACTACACACACAATATTTGTTAATTTCTTTTATCAAGTGTACGGTTAGTGTAGTGGATTCTTGTTTTTATGGATTTACAAGACGGAATGGCCTGCCGACGCTCAGGTCTACATTATTACTTTACATGATTGTCATCTTTAAATGAAACTGCCTTGTGTTCTTAGATCTTTCGAAGCAGCGAGAAGACCATACTTTGCGATCCCAAGCAGGTTTTGTCTTATTTTATCTTGTCTTACCTCGTTACTTGTCTCACAAAGCCATGTTCTAAAAGATAAAGAAAATGAGCAAAACCTTATGACACATAATAAGAGGTTGGAACGAAATAACCTCAACTGAGGGAAGGTCACTAATTATCTCGTTTTCAATTGCCCATTCCACGGCAGGATTACCGTCATTAAGAGTTTTTTTCTTCAAAAGAACTGTACCCCAAATTTGTGAATACAATGACCTTGTAGGCACTGTTGGCAGGGATGTTATGAGCAAGTAATACCGGGCGGAAGTATTAAATATATTATGTTAAAGCATCATTTGCCAAACCAATAGGATGGACGATACAGGGTTGCGCAATAATATTTAATGATGCATCCTGGAGTAATGAATTTACACAAAATGAATTTTGTGTGCACGCAATTATTTGTTCTAAATAAGACACTCCCAGTCCATATTATTCATCTGGGTGGTCACGGTCTAACAGAGAATACTATCCCCGTGTAAAACAAATGTATCGTTCAAAACTGTCCTAACCATGAATATGAAGTGTTTGTATCGGCTGCTAAACTAGCAGTTTACCACTAGGAATATCTGAAGTGCCATCCCAACCTAATTGCTCTTGCTAAGGTACAAATATATGACTTGTAGTAATAAATAGTGAATAACTTTAATTGCAGACTTGGAATGACTGATCCTGAAAATGTTGACCGATTCGTTGCACATCCAAATTAGCATTACTTATAAAGACGCAGTGCGGAAAGGCATACAATAGTATCTTTGCAAAGTACGGAATGAATTTGTGTTCAACAACATCGACAATGAATTTTATTTGAAAAACCGTTTGAAGACATAATGGTGAATAAGCATGAAACGTGATGCAGATGAATAATCTCATAATAAAGCCGCAAAACAGTATGTAAACATTTGCACATTACAAGTTTCTATATACATTACACACAAGGAATAAAAGTCATAATTATAATTCTCAGATCCTTGCGTTTTGTTGATGGACATAAGGAAATTGAAAGCAAATAGACAAAACTGTAGAGTTCCTCAAGAGTAACTTTATAAGACCGTCATCCTGAACACATGTCCATGTTCAGTCACAGTTGATACATATGAAATTTTTACCATTTGCACGAATAGACATACAATGGCGTAGAGTACGATACAATAGAATATACCAGTCCACCCTCATAGGAAATGGCAGTCGAATAAAAAAAAAGAAATTAAATAAGCACACAAACAGATTGCATTGCAATATCCTCGGCCTGCAAGTAAATAAATTTTAAGTAAGAACATACAACAACTGCATTACACACTAAGTTACATTAGATTTGACTCGTGAAAGAGTTAACCGGAACTTTATTCAAACTGCCAACAACAAAAATTGCAAAAGTACTATAAACATTCATTCATGCATCCATGCATGCTTGTTTTTGTTGCTTTTGCTGGTTATTGCACTAGCATGCCAAGTAATAATATTTTTCAACTAGCGAACCCGTGCAAAATAAAATTTTGCATAAATAGAGAATCTAGATAAATTGTTATTTAAGGCGATCGGCCT
>JAQFYE010002025.1:0-19724 GCA_034694305.1 Protaphorura glebata | reverse complement strand
GGCACCCTTTATCACCGGACCAACCTCACCCCCCGCCACTACCGCTAGCTGAATGCTTATGAGTTCAAATCTTTAGTCGTCAATTGTTATTCGGCGCCAAAATGGGATTTGCCACATGCGCCATTTTCAGCCAGTCCGGCCCTGTGAGTACTTCATAATTAGGAATTTAGAACAATTTGTGTCTGTTCACGAATATGAAGGTTACAAATGCGCATAACACATAATTTATTATTTTAGAAGTCCGTCATTTGGTTGATACTGTGTGGAAATTTCAGTAGAATTTGTACAAAATATCAGGGTTGGATAGTCTAGTAGAATCAAGAATTACTATTACTAGTCGTATGCAATCATTTGATCTGTCGATAAATTGTGCGTGCCTGTACTCAAGACACTCGATGTAACACCCATCCTGATTTTTCAGCTGATCTAGCTTTCACATGAAAAGTGCGTGGTTTCCTCGTGTTGAATTTAGAAACTAGCTTTCTTTCTCCAATTCGGGTAAGATGGAAACTGTTAGTTCGGAATGGAAGCATTGTAAATGTCATTTTCATGCCGCACCTAAAATAGACGGAAGAGAATGGGAAGTAGAATTGAAATGAAGTGAGAAAATGAGTGAAATTAACGTTGAGAAAGAGAAAGGAAACACCTGGGACTGGGATTAATGACGACAGACTGTGAGTGTGACTCAGTATCCGTATTAACGGAGCCATAAAAACTCTTATTTTGTATATTCTCTTATTTAAAGTGAAATGATACGGGGTGGAATGTGATATACGAATTGGAAGGAGTCTTATGTGATTTGACTAGACTTTAATATTCGGTTCATTACAGTTTGATGAATTCATTCCAACCGTCTATGCAAATCCAACCTATTTTACCAGTAGAATTCGATATTGACTTGTACAAGTTTTAGTTGAACTCATAAATGTTTTGTTACACTTCTAAATTGAATTTGTTAAATATCCTTTCATCTAAGTGATTTAAGAACTCAGATGAGAAGAATTCGAATTCGAATTATTTTAAACACTCGGAATTATTAAACGAAATTTATGATGCATCCCCAAAATGTTACATTCCGAATAAAGGAAGTTGAATTTTGAAAAATGAAACGCCACATTTTGTATCCCACAAAGTTCGCATATGTTTATGAAAGGTTTCACTATGTTCCAAACTTTTGCATCCGCTTTCTGACTGACTCAGCTCAGAATGTTCCCTTATCGACAAGTAAACCGAAAAGCTATTTTTAGTAAATCACTCTCCTCAAAATTCAGTGTATAAATAAAATTGAGATTCTGTTCCTGGAGAAAGTAATGGGATACCGCGACACACGAAATGTATGTGTGTGTTTATGGTAAATTTTATAAAATATAGGTCTTTTCTTGCACCAAACACTATCCAGCTTCGGCTCAAACATCACATTGCATTCACAAGATTGGAGAAAATTTAACGTGTACTACTAGCACCGTTCGCTGTGTTTGAATCCGATTTGCACGTCCCTCTATGTCACAGAATACTGGTCAAATCGTTCTGGTTAAATAATCTTTACTGCAACATTTTTTAGCGGCGTAAAAAATGTTGCATTCTTTCAAACCAAATCATCGTTACCAATTCTTACTGGTCAAACGAATAATAAGTGTACCGATCAGAAACACAAATGAATTTGTACCGAGGTTATTTTTTTTTAGTTTGGAAGCAAACAATTGGTGGTGTGAAAACCTTTTGTATCCAGTTTTGTAGATCGAATTTAAATAACCACTGGGTTAACCGACTGGCTATATTCACAAACAATCAAACTCCGGCCTGACTTGACTTGTTACCTGCAACATACGTCATACGCCATATGTGCTGTATACTTTTTGACACTACACTACTGGTGGTGAAAGTGGAACGGAAGGAAAGTAAAAGAGAAAAGTCGAGTGCTGGTTAAACTGTAACATACACCCATGTAGTGAATAGACTTTTTCGATTCTTATAGCGTACGAGTAAAGCAAAGCTTTTCCTTCTCAATTTGTCCCTACTGGAAGAAGAAATTGAACGCAAATTGATATCTCTCTTTTACAACATGAGGATTTCTCCATAATTCGACAATACCAGTTTTCTCCTACGCTGACTTTCCTTCCGCCCAGAACTTTACTTTCTCATCCTTTCCTCTCCTGATTTTTCTATTTTCCATCTCGATTCTTCGGTTTAGACGTACAAGGATTCCGTGCACCGCATACGCATAGTGTGTAATTTTTCTACATTTTCAATAAAAACCCACAATCATTATTCTTTTCCAGTGGAAGTAGCATTTCCAAGATGTCGTAGTTGTCCAACTATAGTAATACTAACCAACAAATAATCCTGATTTTGTATGACTGTGATCAGATTCCTTGCCTTAAATTTGAGTGAACTCAGGTTTCAAGAATTCTATCTTTCATAATTTTGAAAAAACTATACCAACAATACAAGTTTTCGAGTACTCTTGTGGACGAATTCTATTTCCGGGACTAGTGGACATTTCAAGGCAAACGTTATAACTTGTAAATGCTAAATCAAGACATCATCTGCAGTGAAACCATTCCCCTTGACCGTATGAGTAAAGCGATAACCTGCTTAAGACGAGGCGGTCTAACTCAACTCATTAAACAGGAATTTAGATTAGAATTCCAGCCTAAACAAAATACAAAAGAATGATACAAGAAACCAATTTTTCTGACGCTGAACGATATTTGCAAGTTACTAACGTCAAGTGGAAATTATTTCAAGTTAAAAATCTACACGAAATAGTGACGATACAACGACTAAGTCTAGAATCGAATGAAGTGATTTCAGCAGTAAGGTGCACCAGATCTGGGCTGAAGAAGAAATTTGTGGAACTTTATCGGAAATAGTGGAAGGAAAAGTGATTGAGATAGAAGCTGACATTTCCTCTACTACAGACTACTACATTGAAGTACGCTCGTTGTAGTCATAGTGAATGAATGTGAAGATCTCGACGAATGACTTTTTCTTCGTCTTATGAGCACACTTAAATGGTAATATATGAGTGTAACACGCAGATAGCACTCAGTGCCTGTACCAGAGTTGGCGAAAGCAATGAAATGCATCAGTTTCAGACTTCGAATGCATACATTGGAATGGGAATGACGGTTACGGTGACTGTGGCGGCATCAGTCGCAGTTCTAGATTTGGGCCATGGCTAAACGAATTGCTACAAAAATTCAAATGCAAAGAACTAAACTTGTGCATAATTCTTAAAGGTTTACTTCATTTCTCTTAAGTTACACGAATCCTAAAGACGTTGACGGACATTTAAAAGACTTATCTTCTGGCAGACATAATCTAAACATTATGGGCCCTAATCGCAAGGACATGCCCTAGAACTGGGACTGGGTGACGACACAAGTACTAGTTTTGTACGACCGAAGCAAAGATGCTTCCTTTTAAATGAGATAGAAATGCTGGAATTGAGAGGTTCTCTTTTTTCTCGAATTCAGTCAGTGTTGTTTCCCCATGCATTTATATGTACAATTGATCATGAGGAAACCAAATGTGAAACAAAAGTTTCGTCTTGCATAGAACCAAATTCGCTATTAGTACCTTCCAAGATTGAATGCGTAACTCGTTGGTGTAACAATAGTTGGAAAAGTTGGCATTTGGTAGTTCTACCCACTCACTATTTGTAAGGACAGGAATAAGCGGATACTTTTCCGCGTTTTCAATTTCCAAAACGGAAATAAGGTTCTGAATGAAGCGGTTGTCTTTCCCCACTACTACATCTGCTATTATACTCACACTTGTATCGATGTGTATAGAAGAATACGAATAATATTTTGCTTGATCAGAAATAAGGAAGTATCACAGCACAAATGTTTGTTTGGCAGGTGAATCTTGAGATAGAGTGAATGTTATGATAGATATATTAGGGAAGGTCATTCATTCTTGATAGAACACCTAATGTAATAGATTTCTCGTGATAGAAAGATAACCTCGACTAGAATTTGAGTGAGAACAGCACTTCATTTAAACCTCGTAGAGAAGAGTTTGTAAGGAATTTTCAATGTTGAGGTGCCCGCAAGTATGGTCACCCTTTGGAAATGCCATATTCAATCCAACTTCAACTACGGAGAGATCGCAGGTTTGGAACAATAGATAGATCGATGGAAGCAATTGAAATAGTTATTTAACGCTGTTGTGTTCTGTCATTCTTTTACGTTCTCTTAAACTTTTGCTTCGAGATTGCAATTTTGAGTAGAGGAGAAGGACAGTTTAATGGTTTAGTTCCAGAGACCTGAACGGCGATTCTAAAAATGAGGTGAACGTGGGAACCGCAAGATTCACAAGTCTGTCATATTATCTGAGGGTAGAGTCATGGATAATAAATAAATATTGCAGACTGTTTGTGACGCGTGCCCGTTCAAATTTGAGTAAACGTTGTAGGGAAAAAAAGTTCAGCAGACTCTAGCCAATCTCACATCATGTGCCACTTAGTCACACTTTCGAAAATATTGCTTGCAGAAGACGCTGACGTGGAATCTTAAACGACACTAACTAGGATAGCACTACCCTTAAGTGTCAAATTTCACGAATGTAATGTACCCGGTCTCTTAACAGTTGGATTAAGTGACATTTTCGTTAATTTGATGAAGGAAAGACACGATGAGATTATAGTTTAATTATTAATTTCAACCGCTCGTCAAAGGAGAAACTTAAGAGCCAACAGGTACATAAGTGCGAAAATGTACATTTTCTCCATAAACACATTTATGGAAGCAAATTTCTTGAAATTAGCGGTAATTAACATGTTCTACGGTGTCCGCCAATACATATTGTTTGTTCTACGTATTTTCTTTTAGTTTGGTCAACCTGATAATGGAGAAGAAAAACATTTCTGTGGCCACCAAAAGTGACGGAAAGTGTGTGATTGACAGATTACTCCACTAATTTGACTGAAATTCTAATTAGCGACGAAAATGTAGCAGGAAAGTGAAGTATAAACCTAGTGTAAATCGAAAATCACGCAACATGGTATTTTTGTATACGCACGTTTTTGTTTCTAGGAGCGGTTTCCCTCCGTACGCGACACGCACACAAGAATTAATCGACAGAATTTCCAAAGCATCAAATGAGCTACTAAATAATTAAATGAAGACGTTTAGAAACCGCAGTACATATTATGTATGGTGTCAACGCATTCAAACTTACGCAATATTTTGATTCATTGACATACAGTGCGAGAATGATAATGCACAATGAATCAAGACTGTTACACCCCTACAGGACAAAAATACGTATATGTATAAATGATTGATTGGTGAATGCATGTTTTGCACGCATGGAATAAATGCTAATCAAAACTTTGTCTCTGTTCCTGTCCATCCATGCTTGTTGAGGTAAAAGTATGAATGAAGAGCTAAAGATAATACCAATTAAATATTTTAATTATCAATCTTAAGCCTCTTTCGAACAGGTACATGGGGTTCGAATTCAAATTGCGCAATCCAGCTTTATCCGTATGTTCGCGTGCAGATGCCTATTTCTTTCAACAAAATTGTACCATATTTGATACTTGAAAGTCTCGCAATTTTTTTTTCATAATTCAAATTATATCCTTCCCTAGGGGTTCCAAAATTGTGACAAACCGTGAATTTCTTCCGCTGATTCAAGCCGTAATAAGTTACCCACTGTAAATCGGGTCCCTTAATCGAACTCTCGGCACTTTGCTAAAGCATGAGAAGGCGTTCAAATTGAAAGAAATAATGAAATCATCGTAATTGAATTGGAATTTGTATTCCACAACAGCGCAACATTTTTGGGATTTGGCAAAGGAATGCTGACATTGAAAGCATTTGACAAAAAATGAATCCCCACTTGACTTCTCGTTGCATTATACCAGTTGCCTACGACATAAGAGCTTGCACCGAAGTTCTTAAGTATTCAATTTGATCTTTAAAGTTTAATTCACTTTCAGTTATGAGGTACCTCGAAGAGAATGGACAGATGAAAGGGACTATTCTTAGATAAGTCCTATTTTTCTTTTCAGGCGATTCTTTCATGAATTCCCATACTTCTGAGAGTGAAATATGTCCTGTAAAAGTATTTACTAATATAGAGGTCAAATGATTTGGCTTAAGCGTCACATAATTAAATTAATGGAGGGAACTTACTTACAGGGATGAATTCGTCACGAGCTCAGACACAATGACTTAAGCCTCAACCGAGTGACTACGTGATAACGTGATTTCTGCTTTGGGGACATGAAGTAACATTGTTGTCGTTGTCAGTGTTTTTGTAGTCCTCCTAATGCACGCCAGACAATTATTCGTCGTTGTTTCGCATGGCATTATGAGGATTGTTATGGCATTTGACCGTCCTCAGGCATTAAAGGAAGAAGAGACTCATTGCGAATAATGATATAATAGTTGCATCTCCCTTGACTTTTTTATCTTTTATCTGTATATAAAGACTTTTCGGAATCATGCCAGGCATCAGTTCTAATCTTGGATCAGAACAACTTCTAGTATTTGATTGTGATTTGTTCCTAAGGCACACAAAAGTTCACTACTTTCTCAAATTTTTAAAACGCAGGGAATACCTTAAGTGAATTATTCTAGGCCTGTCCTGGAGTAGAAATTTCGAAAATGAAGGTTCTCTTGACGGTAAGTCATAACGTGTATAGTGTTCACAATGTCTTAAATAACACAAAGTTCATAATGAGGTTTGCCATTACAAGTAAAATACCCAGTTTAGGGAGTCCAGACTGTAAGTAAAATTTTAGCCAATTTTGTTTGGTGCGTTTGAAGACGTTCGTACTTCTAACACAGATGGCTCTTGATTTGGAATTGCAATTTTTTTCAATTCGTCTCGAATTGTTGTGCAATTTCTTCAATTACTAATCTAAAAATGATTTCTATCGCTGGGACAAGAATTTCCGCTTTGGTAACAAGTGGACCAACTTCTTCTGTCAGAGATTCAGACCTGATTCTAACCCATTAAAGTTTGATTCGAACTCAAACTGTTATATTAGACAGGGTAAGTAAGTAATTAGCTTTCTGCAGCTCAGAATTTAATTCGACTTATGATTCAAGGTTAAATCAAATTTTGTTAAGTGAGAAGCATGTGTTGATAGCTATGCAATAAAATTGGACAGGATTGCGACGAAACATTATCGCTCACCGAACAGAAATAATTCATGTGATCAATTTTAGAATTAACTGCAAGATAATTGGACAAAATTAAAAACTAAATGAATTCGCAGGTGGCTACTGTATTCTACTTCACAGCTGGGGCTCAATCTCTGCCACCACAATACAACGCTCAACAATTCTACCCAATTTTTAACAGACAACCGTCTGCTTTGGCCAGTGATGAACAAGCGGTTTATGCCAGACCACCTCGTCAAAATCGGGGTGGACCCTACGGTGGTAGTGGAGACGGTGGTGGCGCAAGTGTCGAATGTCAGCGTCAAGAAGTTGGACCAGGACAATTTAAGTTTAATTGTGACGGTGTCAACAGGGAACAGATAACTCTCCGGAACGAACATATTCTTTGGCTCACGAGCGACGGAAGTGGTCCCCAAGTTCTAGATATTGAAGTACCCAATTACAAAATTAATGAACTCATCAAGGCCGGGTACAAGACTAGTGCAGGAGGAAGTACTAAAATTAACGTTTTACTTCGAAGACCGGAACAGACTGCCGATGCTGAAGTGGACGTTCCGAAATCATCCGCAGGGCAAACCTCCGTCAATCTCCAATACGAGCAACCGTCTAATCAATTGGTTCATTATCCTAATGATAAACCTTACCGTCCACTTAGTGGCCCAATTTTACCACCTTTGGCCGGAGGTCGAGGACGTAGGGAGGTCGATTTTATTGGTATTGACCAGCAGCAACGAAAGTACTGGCAATAAACAGGTCAGACGATGTCTGGACCCGTTGTGGATTTTCGGATTATGTGTGATAGCATACATATCTTTTTGGAGAATTTCTTAACTACCTAAACCTTAGTTGCTATAAATTATTTTTCTGTTTCTACGACTTGTATAGGAGTGTAAAACTGAATGAAATCGGAAATTGATTGAGCACTAGTAAAATTCGTAGTGTAATTCGTTCAATTTAAAAGAAACGAAGCACACCGTTTTTCAAAAGAGCAAATTATAAAATATTGCAGTGGTGGTTAGTGTAAGTTCCCTATTTTGGAACTGGTGTCTTCATTACTTCGGTGTCTTTATTTTTGTAAAACATAATTTACTATGAATATTATGAATTGCCTCTCTTTTATATTTTTTTTCTATGTACACTGACGTTGTAAATAAAATTGGTAATAAAAAATTCCAGAAAGTAGAACCAAGAGTTTGAACAATTCTTGAAAATTAAATACGGTGGCTGAAACTTGGACGTGAACTCACATAGACATACAACGTTTAGTCACGGATAATATAAGTTAAACTTCTGTACAAATTACGTGAATTGACAAAACTATTACTACGAAAATAAGCGAAGGCTAATGGGTCTTCAGAAAACTAGCAATATCGATAGAATTTACGGTGACTCTTATGCTGCCATTTATTTCTACCTTTTCCCCTCGTTTGGTTTGCATGAACTAGTATTGTACCATTGTAATTCCAAAACCTATTCTTCGAGAAAACACAAGAAGTTTGAATCTCATTTAAATTCGATATCATCTTTTCATTCCCTTAATACCTACTTAAGTGTAACGGCTATGAAGATTGTAGTACATTTCTTGAAAAAAGTTCTTACTTCCATCCCAACGGCGAAACCAAAACCAAACGGCATCCGTTCGGTGTTCAATTCGTGCCTTTCCCAAGGTTCCGAGGGTTTTTACTTTTACTCAGATTTTTGAATACCGTGCTTATTTCACAATATTCTCGTATTTGATTTGAGTTTCTAGCGTATTATGTTAACAAAATCATGTAATGCAGAACGAACTTTTTCAGAATTTTTACATAATTCCATGATGCGGAATACGTCAAAACTAATTTCAAATTCTTACCAGGGTCAGTATGACACAAAAGTTGCAGTACTATTGAAAACTTTAGAATAGACATTTCGGATCCTAATCCTAAATACATTACATGGAATGTCATAATGTATATTCCAAATTTGGCTGGACTTTTTAGTGAATTTAGGTCAAATTTAATTACCGCAATTGAAATTTTGGTCAATTCGAATCAGCCACTAACCCGCTCCCTGTTAAATTTTTATTTTTATTATTATCATTGTACTCAATACTACTACCTTCCCTATTCATGTCTCCAAATTTTGAATCCAAACCAGTGTTATCCGACAGCGGAGTCGATCTTGCTTTCTCTATTTTCACTGGAAGATATCTGTCCATTTACCACCCCACCTTTAACAATTCCCTGTGGAATAATTTCTACTTCTCTACGAATAACTCCCAAAGGGACTTTTCGTTTGATTTATGACACGAACTATATTTTGTTTATTGCAAATTGTTTTTGTAGTTTTCTTCACCCTCAAAGAACGAAAGAAAGAAAGAGAATTTTGATGCGGCACAGTAGGAGGGTGAGTGAAAGTTTTCGTTCCACTTCAACGAATGACAATGGAATTATTGATGAATGATGATGGTGGTTGAACTTGATATTTCTGGTTTGGTCTGGTCAAGTTATACTTATAGGTAAGTACAGATAAGTCAAGAGTCGTTTTTCCCACTTATGAGAGATTCAATAAAAGACTTGACAAACGAGATCAATTACAGTACAGTAGACACTAGACAGTACGGACTTACCTCCTTTGGTGGCCCATGAGGTGAAAGGTTTCGGTACGGCCTCAACGTCGCAATCTAATGTCACGTTGGACTCAGCCGGAGCAGCAACCAGTTGATTCGACACTTTGATTAATGGTGGAACTACGAAAAAGTCACATCACAAGGAAACTTTACCTGCCAACTCAAACTCAGTCGACTTACACTTAACTTTCTCAAAACATATACATGTTAGGGTCAACTCCTAGAATCACACAATCTGGCATTTTATGTGCTTCTCTGGCAGATTAATTATTACCGCAAAACTCACACTACAGAAATTTATTAGAAATCGGCCAGAAGGAAGGCCGGAATTTCAATCTCATCGAATGTAAACATTCCAAATTTTAATTCCGATCAATCCATTTACGGTATTATTGTTGACAAGGTCGCAGTGTCACAGTGTGCCAAACTTAATTGCCGTTACGGATTCATCGTATAAATTGTCCGATTCTAGGAATTGTCCAAAACATATCTAACATACAATGGTAGGAAACGGGAAGCAGGAAAGAGGGCTTTAGCTTTACAGTGCGTTCTGATTTCCTGCTGTGCATTGTATTCACCTCTGTCGGATTCATCATCAAGGAAGAAATCAATCAAACTGCAGAGATTTTAATTGAATCAATCTTGATCCTTTTAGGCTTAACAAAAGGTTCTAGCCATTTCTCAGTTGAATACCCAGGTTCCATTGGCTTCGTTTACGGATGCGACCAATCCAACAATGTAATGAAAGCCAAGCGTAAGAAACGAAATACTGACTGGTTTTGTAGTTGATTTTAGTATTCAGGAAAAGTAATACATTTTTTGAAGTTTGCACAATTTAGTTTCCGTGCTTGAGAAATGGGCCACCCGACCCGGCTAAGTATACAAACCTAAAATCTCTTCAATTTATATTTGATGCGATCATTTTTGTTTCGAACCAAAGTACTGCACTTAAATGCTGTTCCATCTACGCCGAATTTAGCTGTCATTCTAAGTACACTGAATTTATTAGAAATATTTTTTTATATACACCAAATTCAATAGTACAAATAACAATACCTTGGCCGGAGGGCCGATAACTTTTCAGATATTGCAGCGATAAACAGCAAATAAAAGTAGCGCGTCAGATTTTGAAGCGGAATTGTTCCCCAGTATGATTCGCTCCAAAATGTTTATCTCACTTTTTGTAACAACCTCCTGCCGTTCGGATTGGGAGATACGTATTCCAGAGTTGCGTTATAAGAGTGCTGTTTGATAAGCAATTTCCTGTTTTAACTAGAACATGAATCGAACATTCATATGTCAAGTGAACAGACTGGATATTCCAGTCTTAAATTTGCTATTTATTGCTGAACAAGAGAACTAATCCTTATTTACCGAAATGATACAACATTTTCATGATTCGATTAAAATACAAACGGACTTACTCTTTACGTATAACATGACCCGTTTACTGACGACCGGTGGAACGCTGTTATTTGCCATGCATAAATATTCTCCTGTGTTCATCAAATCCGATCAAGGTTGTAATATCATTTGCAAAAAAGACATTCAGAATTAACTCGGAAGATAGAAGTATCATGAAAATAAAAAGTTTGATTGAGTAGATATGATGTGAGAAATGTACCCACCTGTATCTCCACGAAGGAGAGGTCTCATCGGAAGGGTTTCCCCTTCCCAAATCAACACTGTAAATCCAAACGCCCCAACATCATTATAAATAAAATATCAATTTGCGTTGAAGTTTTTCTCATTCTCGACTGCCATGCCGGAGTATATTTTTAAACTGTATGAGAAGATTGATTTTTTGATTAATAGCCCTACTTCAGAAAATAGACAAAAATTCTCTATCTCTTTGCTCGAAACTCATCCAAGAAATAAAGGTGGGGGAGTCCTCGTGTTGTGCAGATTGCATGCAAAACCGAGAGAGATGAGGAAAGAAGAAAAATTGAAATCAGACCAATTAGGGTGACTCAGGAGCTTGAAGAAGGATTACATGGAGGCTTAAGCAGAAAACTGAATACGAGGGGAAGTCACTTTCCTTAGAGAACGAGAAAACTCACTCCGACCAAATACCCGGGTGTGTGTTCCACGAACTACCCTCTTCTTGTATTTGTGTACAGAAAACTTATGTAGAAGGGGAGAAAGTTAGAGAAACAGAATATTTAGTACACTCGCCCGACAGGTGTTACGGTCCGTACTCATTTCGGCCATACTGATTTAGTTTCAATGTGTCGTTTTTTAATTATGTGGTGAAGTTATATGTATTTTATTTGTGTAGCTTTCATAGAATTGGACGGATTCAATATTATGAGTAGCTATACGGTTGGAAACTAAATCAGAATCCAAAAATTCATATGATGTCTACCCGAAAAAGATTTATTCGAATTTCAAAAAGAGAAAAAAGTTGTGGTTAACTGGACCCAATATGAATATTACTGATATCTAAAGGTACACGAAAACCTGAACTAAAAATATAACCACTTACGGCCTGAACTAGGAGAGAAGCGCTCGTACAAACTATCACAGAGTTTTGTTCATTCCAGCTCCCAAAGCATACAAGGAGTAGAATTTACGCGGTTTATATAGCAGAAGATTGAGTTCACCTGCATCCTCACTCCAAAGCTGCTTTGTATTTAGTTTTTAATGAATTGATGAAATACTAGTGACGTTGGCGTGTGGCGTGTGGAGATACAAGATTCTGACGGAATTTACATTTCATATTTAAATAATACAAGCAGTGCAGTGAACCCCAATTAATTATTTGATAAATCTGTTTAGTAGAGTCTATTTTGAAATGCACAACAGAAACAAATTTGAAGTCATCAGAGTAGTGCATTCAAAAGCATACTGTCATTTGCCATATGATGCCAAGATTTTATCTTCCCTCAATGCAAATAACCTGGTAACGATTTCGACCAATTTAAACATTAATTCGACAATTAAAAATGTCGAAAGGTTCCTTCATCGATTCTTAGCTAAAAAATACACGAAGATGTTTAGCCGTGCTATATTAAGATGCTCTCAATCAATGGATGTATTTTTTATATATTGAAATTCTTTATATGTAATACGACGCTGTGTCTTCATCTTCAACAAAAACCAAAGTTGACCTCAACCTTTTATGGTTTTGTGGCCTATATATAATTTGACCTTAAAGTTAATAAACCAGGTCCATCAAATGAAAATTGAACATTTTGACAAAGACTTTTACGAACTTTTCTGGGCGTAAATGAATCCAAGAATAACAAGTAAAATAAAGTTAATTTAAAATCCATGAAACAGGAAGAGGAACACCGCATAAATTAAGACATTGCATTACAGTTGTATCCAGTGCAGCACATATAGTGCAGTGCAGTGCAGTGATACATTACAATAAAGGCGGTTCTTCCAAAATCCTGATCCAGACTACTACGCATTTCTTCCTCCAGAGCACACAAGAAGATTGGATTGGATTTGGAATGATATGCTTTACACTCTATACATGTACATGTTCAATGTAATAGTAGAAGCGTACACCAGTGGTGTAGAAGTATCTTCTTGTAAGTTCCTATAGGAAACCCGGGTTTTAATTTTCTCTTCGAATGTTCCTTGTCTCTTGTCTTATCACTCGAGAAAGTCTCGGCCGTTATGTTTCGACTTACTCAGGCCCTTGGTTTTGGTCGGTCCAGGCAATGTCGGTTTGGTTTGTACTTAGGTACAGGCAATGGCAATGGGCATGACATGACATAACCCACCCGGGTTTTAGTTTCATCATGACCACCTATGACAACAGTGTGACATGGACCACAATACTCCGCTTACAAGGAAACCATTTTTCCTGTGAAGTTTTAAAAGTATTGAATTAAAAAAGATTAACGGGTATCAGTAAGTAAACGCCTAATTTCTTGACAAGTCTGTTCACCGCTAGATTTTTGAAGATTTCGGACTGTGCATCACCTTCCTGGCTTATTCTACAGGAATTTCAACAATAGCCAATGTGTCACCAAAATGAAGAATCAGGAACTAATTACCGAGGAACATTGGTATTCATGGCCAGGACACTTGAAATGACTACTAATTCTGAAATTTATACGTTGTTGTAAATTTAGCATGAAAAGTAGTTTCCTTGTTAGCCATGCACACAGATACACAAGATACTAGAAAGATATAGTTTTATATCAGAGTGAGTATCTACAGGGAAAATAAGTCAAACAAGAGTAGATTCAGTTGCTGACAAGGATAAATTGAAGTTAAGATTAATTTTCTCCGGTGCATTTCTCACGAGATTTCTTCTTCGTTCGTTGGGGCGCGAGAGTGAACATGAGTGAGTGAGTGAGAGTTGAGTTGAGAGGTTCAGGAAGGAAAAGAAAGCAAAGGAAAGGTTCGAATGTGAAAGCAGAGGCGACTGGATGACCCAACTCTGCTTTCACTTTATGATTCATTCAATAAATACCTATAAACAGGGTGGAAGAAAAATAATCTGCGACTTTGACCAGGCCGTGACCACAACCTTTCCTGACCACAAGTCCATAGCCAGTGATGATGTAAGATGCGCTCAGGACAGATCAGAGTATACATTTACATATGATATACATAATTTCTTTACGTTATAATTAGATCTCGTGATTTGCTCCTCAATTTTCAAATCAGAACACAGTATTTCACTTCATTGGGTAGTAATTACTGACGGATATTAATTTCCACTTGTCTTCAATCACGGTACACCTTGCACTGATTTGTAACATAAAGTGTAACTACACATAGTCATTGTCACAGTTTAAATACGGGGAGCTGGTGTTAGGTAATGCACGATACAGAAATGTGTGATCTTGTATGCTCAAGGTGAACTAGGGTTTTAACCACCACTTTGTTCGTGTACTTGTGATTGCTCTTAAGAAATTAAAGATGCACCCCACGCTTAAACATTCGTTTCCTGGAAAAACCACTTGAGTGAAACTGCACTTCTAACCACCTATGCAATTTTTCCCTTTTGTTTTGTTAATGGATGGGAGCGAGGCTTAGTGCTGTCTTTGAAGTGTATTTACGATACGATAATGGTCGTAAGGCACGCTTCCTTTGGCAAGACTTCTAGCCTCACTTTTAGCTTTATATTTGTGACTTTGTCATCAGCCATATAGACTTAGTACTACGCACAACATTGAATTGAGGGGGATGAGAAAGGGAAGGAAACTTTTTTGAGTTTTCAAATCACGTATCCCTCCACGGAAATTAAACATAGAAGCAAGAACGTGCAAAAATCTCTTTAGTGAAACTCTTAGCACTCGTCCTACTCCCCATAGCAGTACAGTTAGATTTACGTTGGTTTTAAGTGAGAACGTCTCATAAGTCAGATATTTCACGTTAACGAGGCTTTTAAGCTCAAAGGAGTACACTTAAGCTTAGCTAGTGTTTTTCAGGTCTACTTGAGCTCATTTAAGAATTGGTCTGCCCGCAAAAACCATCGGAATTCCCTCGTTTCCATTCCGCGTAGTTTCTGCATTGGTAGAAATCGCTGGGTTCAGTGCGAAAATTATACGCTCTGAATTGAATTTTTGTTTTCCAATCTCCGCTAATAATTCTTGGTGATGACTCCTAACGGCGAATAAGTAAAAAAGTCTCTGGATTCAATTATTTTGAGTGTTAGCTCTCTGGGTCGATTTTGCAAGTGAAATTTAATGTGGGACTGTTATACATCAAAATAAATTTCGCAATAAAATTATTCTCACACAATTCACACTGATAGAATTTCTCAGTTGCGTACAAATGTGAATTCAAAATACTCTGTCCGATTGTTACAGAGCAGTTCTGATGTCCTGACTTTAGCCGATCCGAGAACTCTAATCATGACTTGTTTGCCCCTGATGTGAATAACAAATAGCCGTAATGAATATGATTCCACGTCAGAAATCACAATAGTCTAGCCACAACAGAAAGAACTCAATTGGTTTGAGATTTCAGAGCTGTCAGTATCGCAAAAAATGACCTCAATATATCTCTGCAAACATTTTGCATAACAGCAACAAAATCGGCAGTAGTAGGAGTGTGGATTATTGGATTAATTCTTATTACTTAAGAAAAATATAACTCTGGACGTCGGTCCCTTTACCCCATACAAGATTCACTCGGTAAGCGCAATGACCTCCTTGGAGGGTGCTGGCTCAGTTAATAAATTAATAATTAAATAATTAAGAAACGAGTGTTTCCTGTGATCACTATTGCAATGTTGATGCACATTGGACACAGAAAGACGCAGGAAAGTATTCGAAGGAAAAATCCAATGACTATAAATAGAGATTGGGAGGAAGTGAGAAGGAAGGAATGAAATGGGTGGCTAGTTTAACCAGGGTGGTTTAAGAGTCCTAGAAAAAGAGGTTCTTTTCCATGTCAAACGGTGATGAATGGATTTTCACTCACTCTATCCCTTGCATCTTCCAAATACCCCCTCCTTTTCCTCCAAATACCCCTTCCCCATTATGTAACTTTCCTTGCTTACTTTCACTCTCTCAACTTTCAAGTTTTTGAGCTTTTGAGTTGCAAGTCGATCGTGTACGGTACGGGACTGTTCACTTCAGAAAAGGTTTGAATGTCGGCTTGCCGTCCCTAGCTTTTCTTTCTTTTCAATTCAATTCATGGCCACCACCGCTAAAAGTTTTCAATTGAGTCGGGTTGGGGAAAACTAGCTTCCATACTCAACGTACTACACCAAGTAAGTGTCTGAACTGTCGCCTCAGAACCATGCAAGCATGCATTCATGCATTCTAAGAACCGACCCAGTCTGTCTAAAATCTTAACGTTATAATAAAATATTTTGATAAATAAGTCTTCACTTTCGTCACTTTCACCTTTCGCTTTAGAGACAGACGATCATGATTATGTACATGCGTATTTTCTTAGGGGCGGTTTACAGTTCACAGACTTTCTAAGTAATGTTTTCACCGCCTGTACTGTTAAGACCCGGCCCATATCCTTTCAACTCAATTTTAATGAATGTGCAATGTGCATGCAAGGAGAATAATGATGTACAATGTGAAATGTGAATGGCTCCGATGGTCGTACGCCCTACAGTACGGATTTTAAAAGACGGAAATGAATCACTTAACTCTGGAAACGTTTCAGGAAAAGCAAACCGTGGAAAGCAGAGCCAGAGGAAGAATATTCATTACCATTTACGAGGAATGAGGGAAACGGTAGAAGAGTACTTTCATGATCATAGAAAACCCGACGACCACGGAATGTAATATATTAAGTAATGATACAAAGGTCGTTTGTAAACTTGTTCTGGAATGTTCAATTGAATATTGTAACTAGCAAGTTAAAATGAAGCACGTTTAAACAAATTCTGAAGTCTTGAATGAAATAAAGTGTACCAGAAACTTACCTGGAATTGGTTGGAAAGGGAGGATGGGTCGTGTAAGATAAAATTAAATGCTAAACTTTCATCGGGTACTTTCACCAACCCTCGCCTGGGGCTCTTCACATGCGGGACTACTGTTTAACGGAATTGATTGATTGATTGATTGATTTATTTATTCAACTGTCAGACCGATTTCACATACGAAATCGAAGAAAATCCTAGACTAGACGTCAGCTTGAGGACATCGAAGAACAAATATTGTGTGAAGTTGTCAAAGGTACAAATTCAACGATTTCAAAAATCTTAACCAAACTTTGACCCAAGGTCGCTGTAACTAGGACCGGTTTTAATTCGAACGGATTCGAGTCCTAAACTTAATCTAAACGTCGAAAATCATTTTCTGAATTTCAAGATTTACCAAATCATGGCTAACAGATTAAGGTGATACACACTCGTTGTCTATCTTTCCACGGCGAGCGTACCATGGAACGACCCACCAAAAAGTGATCCAACCGCGGGAGTTACCGTGAATTGAAGAAAAAACAAACAGTTTAAGATAAGGAAGCATAGCATGCGATTTTCAATAACGTCAAATCTTGCCATCGTACGCCTTTATTTTTAGAGCATTTCATCACACTCTACCGCTTAATTTTCTTCACCCTGGGTCAGCCATGACGGTGTTATTTAACTCGCCTGAGATTGGTACAAGTTCTAAGTCTTGATTTATCCTTCAAGCAATAAAATTCCAGCTGCCGTTCTAAATTCCAGCTAGGGTAAAATCCTGCTGATTCACAACTTCACAAGTTGAAGCTGGAATTGTGAAATCTCCTATGCAGTTTAAAATATTACAGGCAGGCAGTCGAGTGCGTATTGCGTAATCTATGACGGAACTCCGCACTTTCCTCTCATCAAATTCGACTTACACTTTTCCCCAGGATTCAGAAGATCTCTACTTATTGGGAGTGGCTGACCATCTTGACGCTTCCAACGTACTTTCGGCATTGGGTAACCCGTCGCCTTGCATTTCAAAATGCTTGACTGCCCTTCTAAAACCATCACGTCACTACTTGTGGCAGCATCGTCTATGTCCGCAGGCACCACGACTGATAAAGTTCCAACCTGTAAATTAATACACAAAAAGATGCGGTATTTTTACATTTATCAGATAGTATTTTTTCGCCCATATCAGTTTTGCCCTTAACAGGTGTAGCCATCCATTCCTATAGTACTAATTGTGTACCATAACGTGGATTCGTGCAAGGAATAAAGATGATTAATTCTTATGGACCTAAGAATGATTTCAGTGATGAAGCTTGAATAATTTTCTTAAGAAATGGTCTAAATAAAACCCAACAAAAGCGAGGTGCATGTTACCCTGAAATCGAACGAAATTAGAATGCTTAGCCAGCCTATACATATCAAATTCCGACCATCCGACCTTTGTATTTACTAACGTGTACGTTGACAAACCCTGCAAACTACATCGTTCACATGAAATGGATAGTTCATTGCTCACCTGCATTCTCATTGGATCCGTATTGATCTGTGAAGATTCAAAATGATTGCTAATTAAAATTGGATTAATTTTCAGACCTTTTGTTTCCATCCTAAATTCTACTAACGATATACGTGCATACCTGAACCATGTATGTTCCTGAGTCATTTTGCTGCACATTTTTGATGTGAAGAGTCCAAGTATTATGACCATTGTGAGTGACGACGTATCTGTGGTTATGGGTTACCATATGGGTATGCCATGCCAGAATAGCTTTGTCGTCTGACTTGATCCATGCCACCTGTAGCACATCATTAGGTTCTCGTCATACACAATGTTCATTTGACCGTCAGTATTTAGATCTATGAGTTACTAGTTGGTTCCCCCATATCATTCTAAGAATAGTGAAATCAATATTTTCAATCTAATAGAGAAGAAATCATAAAAATAACATTCCATTCGATTTACGTTCTGACGTAGTAGAATTCGGCTCTTCAGGTCTGGCTCCTCCGGAGTTTAATCCGGGTTGATAACCAAAACCAAAGATAGGACTAGGGTGCGAATCTATAATTCGGGTAAACTGTTTGGCCAAACTAATAGTTTGACGCACTATCATCTCCAATCAAACTGTGACCAGAACTTCGTAGTTCGCAGTCGTCAGATCCCAAAGAGAATAAAATTAAGCGACGTCCCCAGCAGAACGCCCCTCCCTAAGGAGGTCCGGTTCCGCACTATTAATTTCTACCATATGCTCAAATACCGCTAATCCTGAACACGAAGATAATTATATAACCATAATATCATAATAATGTAATTGTAAGCTAATCAACGAAACGAATCACCGGTCGATAAGCCTCATTGATATCAGCGACGTACGTGTAAAAGAAAGAGAATTTCTGAAATAGTCTGGAGTGGAATTTTATTCATGGACAAACGATATTGGATGAAGAATACAGACGCATCCTTATAAATTTTCCACACAAATAATTACCAGACTAAAATATTTATTACTTTAGGAACCATTAAATCCCAACAACTAGACACATAGTTGAACCTATTGGTTCTGGTTAACATTCGTTTATAAGTGGAGTCGACCGCAATGGGCCTATTGGTGGCTTAGTCGGCATGATCTAGATGGCTTGG
>JAQFYE010002024.1:0-19726 GCA_034694305.1 Protaphorura glebata | reverse complement strand
TATTCAGTTTTCGTGGTTTGAACCTGAGAAGTCTAGGATTAACTGGCGACGGATACATAGACTTAGAGTTAGGTATTTGAGTATACGATTGGGAAGGGGAACATTTTCGAAAATTCAAAGAAGGCATATTTCAATGAATGATTTAAAAAAAGGTAGCCTTTGAGAGATGGGCGGAGAGCCTACAAACTAACCTTGTTTTAATGTGAATCACTGACGAATTTTATTAAAACTGCACCTGTTGACATTCATAAAGAAATTTTGCCCAGAAAAAAACAATCACTTTCTCCAGAAATTGTCTCCAGTGTATTGGATCATTCCCACAAGAGCCTGCTTAGGAAATCACGGTACAAAATCGGTTCAGACACCTCCGGAGTTCAGAATTCTCGTATCAATTTGCCTGTCATTCTGAATGTTTGGGGAATCAAGATAACACTATAAACAAAACTCAAATCGCTTTAGTGCGCGTGGTGCCAAGGAATTTTTAGACGAAACGTAATTAAACCTGGAAATAAGAGAGCGGTATAAAAAATTCATTCGGTTTCAATTTTATAATCGCACGCATCGCAGCAAAGTGTCATTGCATCGTTGAAACCCTATTCTAAAGTGGTGAACCAATTTGTTTATATTATACCACATCGTAAATCATATCTGCCCGTACGTATTGGCTTCAAAATGGTACAGTGAAGTCCTAAATTTTAGATATCTCCGCAGCCCTTCTAGCGGAAATGTAAACAGTAGCTACGGAAAACTTGTTTCCAAAAATTACTCCATTCCTGTATTTAGACTTCCAATTAGAAATCATACAACATCCGAACATCCCATTCAAAAAATGAGAAAAAAAATTGTCTTCAATAGGTTCTTCAGCTTCCGAAGTCGTTTATGTAATTACTCATACCAATCTCATATTTTCTCTAACTTCGAAGTTTGGCTGTATTCAGAATAAAAGTTTATGACGCACCCTGTAGACTCTGTTTAATGTTGTCTCCCGTGTTCAGCGACTGGTAAATTTTGCCCAGGTGGGAACGACCTGTTATGACATACATAATACTGCGGCCATGTAGTTCATTGTTGGACTTTAGACTTGCAACTTGCAAGTAGATTTTTATTATCGCTCCGGGACTAATGTTAATGCTAACGTTCTGCCATATAAGGGAAGAGATGATATTCTTCTGCTCACGAAATAATTCCAAAGCAACTTTACAATGAAAATGTAACTTAGTG
The DNA here is from genome assembly GCA_034694305.1 of Protaphorura glebata. Lineage (NCBI taxonomy): Eukaryota > Metazoa > Arthropoda > Collembola > Poduromorpha > Onychiuridae > Protaphorura > Protaphorura glebata. The sequence continues at coordinate 18,505 of JAQFYE010002024.1, read as the reverse complement.
ACTCGTATGGTTATGTATTTGACTGTACAATGTGGTTCATAGTAAGGCATTTATACTAAAATTTACTACACAACATCTGCTATGCTGGATCAAATGGATCTATTTTGTTTGAATAGTAGAAAATTCTTTCAGAATAAATTGCAACTCTTAATCACAGATATTCTGCACATAGACTAAGATGATATAGGAAGTATGAATTTGAATTCAAATCAACCCACGGGAGACATATCTTTCTCATTTTAAAATTATTATTTTTCTTTGAAAAGGTAAAGTACCATGCACGTAAGTCACAAGTCACAACCCGACTCTGGTCAAGATATGTCTACATGTCACAATTTTCCGACAAACCTTAGTTCATCAAAATTGCATCACTAATTATCCGCAAAATCGGTCAGGGTCGTTTAGAACGAATACTTTGAAATATGTATCCCGTAATTGTGAGAGGAAACTCTCGAAGATCACTTGTCCACTGTATTTATGAACTACCCTGTATAATAAGATAAGAGACCAGGGTTTGCGTACCCTTGGGGTGATTTCTTTAAGAGTAGTGTGGTGGTTGGATTTGACAACTTTTGGGTGTGTTAGCGTTTGCGATGTTGATCAGTACCAGTTAATCCGGATTTGTATATCTCATGCTGAATTCATTTACTTCTTGTTGCCATCTTCAACCCATGAGACTGAAAAACAACCATGGCGTAGTTTTTAGTGTAAAGCATGTTGTGGAAATTTAATTTATTTTGAATATTTTTGCTGATAGAAACTACATTTTTGCGAACTGTAATAAAGTAATAAAAATTAACCAAGATACAATTTAGTGCATAGTAGCAGTGTTGAAATAAACAAATAGCTTCAAGATGCATCCTATGCTAGCAACTATATCAAGCTACTTGAAACGTCAAGAATTTGTGATAGACAACCCGATTTTTCGGATTCATTGTGCCTTCACGACTGCACTCCTTTCGTTTTGTTCCATGGTTATTACATGGACACAATTTGTCGGGAATCCAATCAAGTGCATCGTTGACGGTGTTCCACCGCATGTGGTCAATACTTATTGTTGGATTATGACAACATTTACAATGCCAGGTAAAAAATGACCGATCAAACCGAATATTTAGCAATTTTAAATCTCCGCCTGATACATATATCAGCAATAGGTTTAGAGTCGAACTTCCGAAAAATTAGTACCTTCTCTTACTGGGAGTTTTACTTCGATTTTTCTTATATCCAGTTCTTGATAGCCACCACATGATTCCTGTATATACTCATTTAAGAAGACTCGTTCATAAGGCCGATAAGGCTCTGTACTTGTGTATAAGTTTTAGAACTATACTTCTGAATCAGCCAATTTGTTCATGGCGAGCTGGTGTAGAAAGTTCTGATCCACCCGGTGCGGTATAAGGAAGGCAACATTTTGGAGACTTGGTCCATGGTTTCATGCGCGTTATATATATCTTGCGAAATTATGATATTCTATTTTTTATTCTCGTTTACAGATGCTTTTCGGCGCCCTGAAGGTGAAATTGCACATCCTGGCGTGGAAAATGGGATGGACGATTTGACTAGACAGAAACACTACACGTATTACCAGTGGGTATGTTTCGTCCTCTTTTTCCAAGCGATTTTGTGTTACTTTCCAAAATGGCTATGGGAAACTTGGGAAGCTAACCTCATGAAAACGATAGTTTGTGGCCTGAATTATGGACTGAGAACGGAAGAGGAGAAAACACAGAAGAAAAGCGTTCTGATTGACTATTTGGTCAAACATTTGAATGTAAGTCTCAGATTTTGTAAAAAAATTCAGAAGTATTTCATAACGATAAGATTAAAACCTATCGTCCGAATGTTTGATGGTTTGGCGTAACTCTGGATCCAATATCATATTGATTTTTTTTTCACAGCAACACAATATGTATGCATACCGCTATTGGTTCTGCGAAATGTTATGCTTCCTGAACGTTATTTTTCAAATGTTCATGATGGACTGGTTCTTCCAAGGAGATTTCATGACCTATGGTGCTAGTGCACTCTTAGCGGCTGGAGATGAAGACCAAAGCAATCGTTATGATCACATGATTTATGTCTTCCCACGTGTAACTAAATGCACTTTCCGGAAGTAAGTACATTCGACTTTAATACTGACACTTACATCATTTCCGAAAATCAAAACATACGACCGTTCCCTAATTGGTTTTGCTTGCAACTTCGAACGTCCATGTGTGGTTACAAAGAACTTGACTCAAATAAATGGAAGGAGCATATTATTTCAGCCGCCAGACAACACCTTGCGAATCTGAATCTGCAACATTCATGTAGTCAGTTTTACGTAGCCTTATCCGACTGGAACCATGGAGGTAGTATAGTTCTATACTACCTCTATGACTGGAACCTACATAGGACTCAAGAGGACACCACAGAGTTTCCTGGTTAGAACATTTTGGATTTCGGAAGTGTCCTGGTCCTGATGTATCGAATATTCTGCTAATTAAATTAAATCCATTGGGCCCCTTAATTTCATACAGGTCTGTCGTCTGTTAGATAGAACATCCATTTGAGGCATTTACGGTCGACGCCTACGACGACGCGCAAAACTTTTAAGCCGTAGATTCCATTTTGGTGGATGCAAAACCTTTTCGCTAATATAACTCAAAATTCATTTCTGTTGATCTTTCTAGATTCGGTCCGACTGCGACGATCGAAAAACACGATGCGATTTGTATCCTTCCTCTGAACATTGTGAATGAGAAGACCTATATTTTCCTTTGGTTTTGGTTCGTCATTTTGGCTGTGCTGACAGGAATTTTGGTTATTTTCCGTATTTTTGTGATTGCGTGTCCATCATTAAGACCTCGTCTTATGCGTGCTCGGAACAGAATGGTTCCTGCCGATGCAGTTGATTCAGTCTCAAGAAGAGTCAAAGTCGGTGATTGGTGGGTCCTTTACATGTTGGGATTAAACATAGACCCTCAAGTTTACAAGGAAGTCATATCAGAATTTGCCAAGAAGAACGATACTGTCAATTCAAATATCCCTGCTAAGTCTAGCTAATTAAATTTATTCGGGTGGTGGCATAAGAGGCACCAAAACATGGAGAATACAGTTCATTTTTAATTTTAAAATTCGTGTAAATCTCTGTTGTCGCAGATATTCCAGCGCTATAACGAACTACACCGAACCCAACATAATGACATGGTTTTGTGTAAGCATTAAAGTTATTTGGCCCCGAATGCATGGTTATGACAGATTACATACGAAATTGATTATATTACCTGACCTGACACTTTTTCTTCCGACACTTAACCGCTGTATAACTGGAAAATTGTATGCATTCTGAATTTCTGAATATAATTATAATGCAAATTATAGCGTAAAATATTTATTTGTGAAGTTGAATGGTATCACGTATTGATTCAATATAAGTGCATACTCCGTGGTGCGAATTTGTCTCATGGGGTTATAAACAATACTTCACGTACACTGACGCACCAACTATTACGTGCTTTTACATCTGGCTACTGCAGATAATAATGCCAGGTATTGTCGACATTTTCACAATTCATTCATGGAACGCACATCCTCCTTATCTACCAACTTGCTAACTATCTATTTACATGCGTAACCTCGTCTCTCAAGGCTACGCAAATAATTCTGTTGTGGCTTCGGTGCAAAAGTTTGCGCAAATACAATATAGTACGCCTACACATTCTCAATGAATTCCGAAGGGTTAGAATAGTCACGGAAATAAATATTGAAGCATTGTACATTTACCAATGTAATTATCTTTACTGCGGCATATGTGTGTAAATACTATATATTTTGTGGAAAAGCAATAAAATCACTCACTTACGAATTTGTAATATCATAGAAATTTAGGATATTTATATCTGTAGAATATAAATATCACAAGGCACATTTAGGAATAGTACAGATTAATATTCATTCACAATTCTCACGTTCCCCTGACTAAAAATTAGCTTCTCCACCCGCGATAGCTGAAAATAAGCTAATAACGTTTTTGAGCGCAAAAATATAATTTGTATCTAGTTGTCCAGTATTTGGGAAAACATGAGTGAAGTCGATCATGTAAATGCGGACCCAATCAGCAGTTTCCAACAATTCAGAGTCACCCGTTCCATATAATTTGATTAGATTCGTCTCCACAAATTTGGCATCATAAGCTATGAGGAGGGAACTGGCATAAAAGGCAAATTGTTTTTGAACATCAAAAAATCGGTGGAATCTCTCAAGTTTTAGGAGAATTGCTTTGGCGATTAGCTTTTCCACGTTAGAATCTTTGTTGAGGAAGTTCTGGAATGCTGGAATCAAGGAAATACAAGATAAAGCATTCTTAATTTAATGCAACTTGTCGAATAAGGGCTTTCACTTTTCAGAACAAGCTCCATTCAAATCCTTCTATGTTGCAAATACCTAAATAGGGCTTTCTTAAATTACTCGTTTAACCTGTGAAAACAGTGGATCGATCCAACTTCCTTCCAAATTCCTTGCATCCTTTAGTTGGCACTTCAGGACTGAGAATATTATAATATTGTATCCCAGGAATACTGATACCGAGAGTGGATCTTGTACCGGTGTATTTACTCTACAGAATAATGAGCAATAAAATTACAACCAGTAAAAGCCATAAATATTAGTTCACAACCGCATGCATCATCATGACAAAGTGCCAAAGGCTGAGATTAAAAGATTCGATTTCGACAGACCTTCTCTTTATTAATTTTTTCTTCGGATGCCGTTGGATCCCAGGTTTGTTTTCCCATTTTAATGTCCACAAGGCAAGGCATACCAAATCCATGGGCAATGTCCCTGATTACCAGATATTCTGATTTAATGACCTCCTGCTCTGGAAACGCGATTTTGAAAAAATTAAAATGCCAGTGGTACAAGTGAAATTACAATTAAATAAAATAAAATATCATCCTATTACTTTCGCCAGCTGACGTGACATAAGCAAGACCACGGAACTCCGGAGTAATCAACTTAATAAGAGAACCAGTTTCTCCGCCAATTTTGCCAGACTGGATATTCCGATAAAATTCAATCTCTCTCTTCCCAAGTTCTCCGTTTTGAACCGGTTTCATAATGAATCCTTCATGTAGTTTTTGCTTGAGTAGTCCTGAGGCGATTAAACAAACCAGAAATTGAAATTTTGGCGAGTCAGTTATCTTTTAAAATTTACTAACGAACCACCGCTGATAGTTCCAATATGACCCGCAACTTGGTAACTCAATTCCTCCGTGTCACAAACATTTATGACTGGAATTTCATCATCATCTCCGTTTACAGACTTCATTTTTCTAACATCTGTAATATAAAGAAAACCCAAGCAATATTGTACAAAATCTCTTGACAAAAGTTTTTACAAATATAAAATTAAAGAATCCATAAAAACAAACTAGTCTAGAAATTTTATATTACCTCCCATAATCACAGATACTGGAAAAAAGCACCATAAAAAAAGTTTGATTGGACGATGAAAGAAAATTGCACCGGACAAGAGATTCTGTAGTTCCGGTTTTACTTCTCGTTTGAAAAGAATAATATTGTGAACTGAAAAAAAAATTACAAAAAATTACACGTGGAGTTGTAAAAATTTACATAATTTTTTATGATTACGGCACACACACGGCACAACACTCTGGATGTAAACGTGAAATGAAATGGAATTTGAATTCCGACGACTTTTATTCCATAAGAACTCAAACAGGGCAGGGGCTAGTTGTACATGTGTTGCGGGTAGCACAGCAATTCAGGTACTGCGAATAGTTTCTTCTTTTGTCGTGCCTAATTGGAAGTGCATTCACTCCTACATGGGTCCAAACCGAACGTCAAAGGAGGTTAGACACGGAGATAGGATTTTCAGCCATGTTGAGTAATAATTTTGATGCAGTGGTTTTTGTCGAATTTATGAAGAGTACAAAAATCATACTTACCTCAATGTCACCCTGAGAGCCTGAATGTAGTGACTGGAAAAGAGTCAACTCACAAATTCCAATGTTTGACCTCCAGATCAAGGTGAAGTTAAAAAAAAGTTGAGTAAAAATATGTAGCAAGTTTCACCTTGACCTTGGGAGGTCAAACATTGGAATTTTTGAGTTGACACTTTTCCAGTCACCACTCACCACATTCAGGCTCTCAGGTTGACATTGAGGTAAGTTTGAATTTTGTACTCTTCATAAAATCGACAAAAACCAGTGCAACAAAATTATTAATCAACATGGCCGAAAATCCTATCTCCGTGTAAACAAAAAACACCGAGGGTTATAATTATAGTCTGAATTTTTGTATTATGAATCCTGAGTTGTCCGACTAAGAATTCTGATATATGATGGTTTATCGCCTATTTCAACCATGAAGAACTCTACTATGCATTGGTTCAGAATTTACCGCATTTGGAAGAATACATTACTGTATGTACTACTATCACTACACTATACACGTTAATTTCTTTGGCCATCACTGGGCAATATCGCGGTAAAACCCGGGAGCATCTATTACATATAAAGTGCGGCTGCGGCACATGCATTTAAAACAATAACATGACCTAAGAAGATTAATATCGTAAATATTTCAAGTTCATAAAGGCGATACCCATCCCCATCCCTGTGTAATACAATGCTGGTAAAAACAAAATATGGGATACGAAGAAGTTGCCATAAATGATTATAATAATATGATTTGAATGTTTTATCGCTATGAGTTAGCTATTATGTTCGTCAAATGCAAAACATGAGGATTAGGAATTAGGATTCAAGGGTTCAATGATACACATTATGTCGTGATTTTGACAGATGATTTTTGTCGTGTTCCCTGTGACATGCGCGTACATTAATTAAGTGGAATTCGATTTCAGTTTTCTGGATTTGATTTGGCATTGCTTAAATGTAATTGAAGTGAATCCGAAATGCTCTACTTAAAATTCACCTTCTAAAACCCATTAAACACACAACTTACTGAGTTAGAATTTTCTTGTGGTGAATTGGTGAACTCAATTGGCATTGTTTAAATGTAATTGAAATTAATCAGTAATGCTCCACTTTCCACTTTATGTCTACCTTCGAAGATCCATTAATAACAACTGAATTATCTTTAACCGCTAATAAAAATCGTTTAAGCGGTAGAAGTTGTCATTCTTGTGAAGGCTAGCAAGTCTAGTTTGAGAAATGCAGGATTTACTTTATACGACTTGAATACAAACAAAATTTTGTCTGCACGTGTGAAGAATGACCTTACCGACCGCGGGCTCGGTTCATGTACACAAAATGTACTCTGTTTTCAATTTTGAAGAACAATCCGAGTCCGATAATTGATAATCCTAGTGGAAAATTCAAATAACCAATTGAAATGACAATTAAACTACACGTGTACTGTTGTTGACTGTGCATATAAAACGTAGAACAGACTGAAGAATTCTTGCTGAAGCGAGATTGCGATAATTTTTTACAATAAAATGTAATTAACTGATTGGATTATGAACTCGGGGAAAAAAGCTTTCAGGGACTTATAGCAGTTTAATTGTTTAAACTGATAAAGTGGTTTGTAAATGGAAACGATCAGTCATTCAGTCAACTCGATAAATTATGGTTGTAGTTATGCGTATATGCGCCTGCAGCTGCAGCGCAGCTAACCATTTTGGAATTGGATACAAACTAGAACTTCCGTAGTTACCTAATGAGTAATTGTTCAAATTATTAAATATGATTAATTGTACTTGTACAAGAGCGCAATTTTAATGACGCAAAAAAGAACATAAATACAATACATTTTTAACTCTGGTCTATGTTTTGAGAACTCAGCTGGATTTGGCTGAAAATGCTCAACTCAAAATTTCATTTTGTGGTGATTTAGCTAAAATGCATGTATTTTCCTATCCTAATTGTCCTAAAGTCTATAAGGAAAGCCCCACTTGGGAGATACTCGTTGAGTTATAATTATGTTTGTCGAAAATCATTCTTGCACTAGCACAAATACATGCTGACCTGGTGGCCAATTATTTCTCAACCAAAAGGTCAAAAGTACAGACACAGTCCATCAATCAGGAACCAGGATCCATGGACTCGACTCTGGTACCGAATTCTCAGCTTTAATTTGAAGATGCAAAATCTTGAAACACTTATATAAAATCGGTTTTTCTGAAAATCCGCCAGATTGTATAAAATGTGTCATCGTGGAATGAAAAGACTGTTTGAACATTTCCATGTGTTTTCAGCCGGAACCAAAGTCAAATATTAAATAATAGATAAAAATTTCATTCTGAAGGCAGGTAATTATGTGACCATTTGGGTTTTTTCTCTTTTGATCACCATCAACCCCGGAAGATACTAATTTTTACATTCGGAGGACAGTTTTTCTCGATATTTATGGGATCTTGCGAGTTGCGATGCGACCTGACCTGATTTTCCATAGAACTTCAAGGCATTTCCATTTGAAAACAGACTTTAAAACTAGTCCACACTCTCTTATTTTCTAAACTATTTTCTGAAAACTGAACTGCTCGAATTGTGATTGTGACACTTCCTTAAGTATGGTCACATCCTCACATCTTTAGATCACCTTCCAAAAATAAATATTCTGACGATCGCAGATTGAGTTATGGGGTATGATCCCTCCATACAGGATAGAGAAGTCATTAACTTCGAGTAGCTGACAACATCTGCATGAAGACGCCACACTAAATTAATATGGCTTAAAGCGGGTTCGGATGTTGACAACAGCGAAAGCTGAAATTCCCCAAAAAAGAAATTATTGACTCAAGTGAAGTCGAATTGTCACGATGCCCCTTTTGTGTGTGACCAAGAATGAAGTTGGAGGCGCGACAAAAGTGAATGTTTTGAAGAAACGAAATCTGGCTTTCTGATTCAAAGAATGTCGACGGACAGAACAATAGATTTGATAGTAAATAAAACTGTCATTCGTTTCGAATAGTCAAAACTAGTTTTAGTCAGTTTTTTAAATTGGTCTAATTGTTATCTTCAACCCGAACATCATTGCAATTGGCATCACTGGTCACTTCCACTTGTCATCGTCAGAGATAAGAAGACGTGATCGGCAAGTATCCGGGTTACTAAATATTTAAATTTTCAATTTCAATATGTTTTTATTCATCCAATAAGAAAAAAACAGACAATGGTTGGTACTGAATCGCAGTCGGAGAACACAATTTTCCCTCCGCATTCATTGTCTGATAGTCGAAGTGGCAAAATGAAAATGATATGCTCGAGGTCTTGGTTTTTAGCAGGGGCGCGACTAGGATTTTTTTGAGGAGGGGCCAGCTCAGAAATTAAATCTGTGTGGCACAGGTTGACCGATTTTTTCAAAGTCGGAATACATGTATTTGGATTTGGAACTCCAATTTTAGCTCCAGGTCCAACGAAAGTTAATTTTTGTGTCGATTCTACCTCCAATGAATATTTTCGCTTTACCTGAATGGATTGGTGCTTTCTCGTTTGTCCGATTTCAAATCCGAACTCAGTATTCCAGACAGAGTTAGCAGAATCAAACCCTAGCCCACGAATCAGCCCGGAGGGCCGGAAACTTTTAAAAGTTTAGACTTCCGGATGCAAATTAGAGGTGGTTTTTGACGTCCTTGAATCTAAATATTATGGAACAACTAAGGGCTATATTCCCTAAGCGAGACATTGGGAAGGATATAGGGCCGGCCCGCAGAAGTAAAGACTACACTCAATGCTGGTTGGTTGGTCAGCCTGTCTATGCTAGTCTGTATATTTAAAATATAAAAGCTAAACCCACGGGAATCTGATATTTTAGAGTTGATGTTCATATTTAACCGATGAAACTACTGCAAAAACAAAGTAACTAATCCAAAATTTCTCCCTTTCAAACAATCGAGGGGGGGCCATAGCCCCGTTGGCCCATTCCCTGGTTTCGCCACTGGTTTTTAGTCGTTTGGAATTGGAGGTCGTGTCAGTGGAAACCGTATTGACATTTAGAAAGTCTTATTTTTTGACCTTCGAGCTTGTCGACCTAATTTTTCTCAATTCTAGCTCAGACTAATCAACAACAGTAGAATTCCAGTTTCCAGTATTTTGAATTATATCATTATGACAATGTTGCTTTCGTTCTACGAATTTCTAAATTGATTGATTACGTCTGGTATCCGGGTTATTAGAAAAATTCATCCTTTGGACATGTTAGAGTTTAGTTCAAAAAATTTATAAAAGTTTAGTTTATTTGTATTTGTATTTATTCAGATCAACGCCCCATACAAGTCACAAGTCAGGTCCTTAGATTGACAGCAAATTTTTTTTCAACAGGTTAATGACACATGAATGCATGAATCAATACATAAATAGTCAAATTAGTATAACAAGAATTACGGTAAAAATAACAATTACAAGCGAGTCAAGTTCAATTTAAAGGCATGAAATTATTTATTGGTATCAAAACACAAAACACTGACTCCGCAAGCTCATTCCACGATTTTCATTCCGGAGTCAGATTTCGCAGAAGCATTTACGTGCAGACTAGAAGCAGAACAGTATTATGAATTTATGACTATGGACTTCAGCGTTAGTAGAAAACATACTTTGAAACAAAACTGGAGAATTTACTACATACAAAATTTTATACATAGTGCACATAATAAGAACTATACCATAATTGTTTAGGGCCAAGCCATTTCAACTCAGAATTTAACGTTTCAGTAATACACTCATATTTTTTCTTTTTAGTAACAAGTCTTGCAGCAGTTTTACTGGGGTCAAGTCTCACTGTCATTCATGGTTCTTGAGAAAATTCAAAACGTTATGACAGATTCGAATTTTTCCCAATTCGCGACCTTCGAAATCGCATATTCCAACTCCAACCTGCCCTTTTCAGCAATATATTCTAAGTTGTCTCTAAGTTTGCCCACAAAATAGGCTTATTACTCTTTGTAGAGAACAAAGGATTTATTTTTGTTTTCTAAAAGATCTAATTTTGATGACGACAGTATAAACAGCAGCTGTTGGTACACAATTTAATTACACTAGGTAATCACGAGCCCAAAGAAATGTTTGGTTCACTGGATTTTCTGGCTTCGCCACCTTTTTATTGAGAATCTGCAGAATCTGGGTTGGTAGACTGACGATGAGACTCTTGACGGATTAATCGTCATATTTTATTTGTTAAGTTAGTTTTCTGATTTGTTCAGAGTTCATTTGTAGAACGGACCCCAAGGAGAAGGATTTAGTGATGGATTTGTCAGTATTGAAGCAGGACATCAGGACTTTGGAAAAGGTATTTGGAAACAGTCATGAAAGATTCCGAGTAAAAGCTGTTTCTTTGGATGAATTGACGTGTACATTTATAACTCAGAATGGAAGAAACCACGAAATCATGGGGAATATCACTGTAAGTTTCCATTAGTCTTACATGTTATAGGTATTACACGTATGGTTTACAGTGTGGAATACATTTATGTTTTCTTTCTATTTTTTAAGTCGACCTACCCTCAGACACCACCCATTTGGTTTGCTCACGGTGACTTTGAAGAGACAACCATTATTTCGAACGCACTTGAGATGCTGAGCACTACGACGGGTTAGCTTTTATAAATTAATTGTGAGTCCATAAAACCACTTTTTATAAAAAAAATTAAAACGACCTGTGGCCACAAATGTTTCGGCAGTTGGGCTCACTGCTTTTTAACTAGGACTAGATGGATAGCCTGTAATGAAATAATTTTATCTGTTGACGAAACTTTCATATTCGCCACCGGGCACTTGGAGTTATTAATTATAAATAGATTATATGAAATTACTCATTAGGATTCGTTTTATATGAAAAGTGGTTTCCTTGCAAGTGTGTAATCGTAGTCCTAACGCAACTTTCGTCCGCTTTCCTGTAGGATCGGGCAATCATATTTTTTCACAAGTAAAACTCTTGCTGAATGTATTATGCCCTGAATTTGGTCTTCCTGAACCAATAAATGATTTGGAGATGCTAGCCCCTGAAATTGAAGTAGACGCTGGTCTTGGTTCCAGTTCTGGAAGCATTAATAGTACACCTCATTCCAATTCCACTCCGAGTTCCTCCGCTTCATCTTTTACAGACTACAGATCCGCAAATGAATGTCCAGATGCTATGGAATTGGACCAGAAGGTTGATGAGGATGACGGTGACGATGACGAAGGTCTTCATTTTGATTTTGGAATCTGTGATGAGGATTCACCTTCAACTTCAACTTCAACTCAACCTAAACCGCATAACAAAGCGAAGCAGTACGACTGTGTTCCGAGCCTAGAATCCAATAGGCTTATCAAAGAACTGAGACAAATTTTTCGGTCTGAATCGTATAAAAGAGGTGAATATTTTGGAAGGGCACTACCAATAATATAATGACGGAGCATATTTTAATTTTCCTTTCTCCTATAATTTCAGGATCATATACTATTGAGTTGAATGACGAAAACTTGCACGAATGCAGCGTGCGTGTGAAGCGTTCTGCTTTTGTTCCAAATCTCGTGTGTTTAGACGACACTGATGACAAAGATTATATCCTTCTCAACTTAACATTCAACGTAAGATTTTTTCTGATACTAAATACAGTCGGACCTCTGGAGTCGTTACGACTTTGGCACATTAAGACTGAAACGGTATTCGGATGTTTTTTAAGTAGTATTTTCTGTTCTCTCATTGGGACCACTGGATTGTGTCAGGATATGCGAATTTTAAATATTTTCATAGAACTATCCTGTGGAGCCTCCAATTGTTCGAGTTGTTTATCCAACAATTGTCGGGAACTGTGTCCTTTCGGGTGGATCCATATCCATTGATAAGCTTACAAAGACGGGCTGGAAATCAGAATATACACTGGAGGCAATAATTTTAGAAGTTTCGGCAGTCGTCGTGAGCTCAGAGTCAAAACTTGGGTTTGACACTGATCGGGTTGCCTGGGTATGTTCATAATGTACTAATGTTGAAATTAATTGGTAGTTTTGGTTTCGGCCGATTTTAATATTACCTTAATTTTGAATAAAAGACTGAGTCCTGCTTGGCTGCATTTGTTATACTTTGTATGTAGCCCGCACGTACGCCCTAGAATTGAGCACATGTAAATTTATTCCGGAGCAGTTATGAACCTTAACATAAGCTGTTCAGGAGGTCGGGGGCTACAAACCTACAACATATCAAAAGTGCAGCCACATCTAACGGCCTACCTTTTACGTTTTTGTCTTAATAAGTGTTCTGTGTCATTTCAGGCAATCGCTAAGGAAGGTGAAGTTGGATCTGTGGCTCCAAATTTTTTGAAAGCATTCTCACCCGTTCTTGTGAAGAATTTGGCCGAGTCAGAGTGTATGGATGTAGTGAAACCAACTGCCCTAGTTTCTCTGCCCTACTCGTGAGTCTTCAATTTCTTATTAGTTAATTTAGTCATTGGATTAAAGCAAATATTAAGGAAATGCTTTTTCTTTGTTTTTAAATATGACTTCTACTTTATTTGACAGGATAAATCTGTTAGAGGAAATGGACTACAAGTTCATGGTTCTACAAGTACTTTCTGATAAATCTCCATCGAATCGCTTCATGTCGGAACTCCGTATTGTACTATTTGCTGCTGCTGCGCTTGACCCAAACCGTGAGAAATGTCTCCAACCTTTCCCAGCATGTTTCTACGACCCAATTGGAAAGTGCAGCCAATTCGACAAATTGTACAGCCATGCCAGTTCGCTTCCGTCATTTGAGAAGATCAAGGAGGACACGAATCTGCCGTCTTTAACATGGCAACTACTTCACTGGATACTCACAAATCCATTGTCACTTGAACCGCTGATTGATGCTATTCCGGAAACTATGGCGGAGTTGAAGAGAAACACTGGTCTCGAATTACCTGTTCCTGACAACGTGAATACTTTCATGTTTAACATTGTTCGAACAAAACCGAAAAAACAATTTCTTGTAGCAAGGGAGAACCATGGCTCAGCATTTGCATTTCACGGATCCCCAATAAGAAATTTTCACTCAATCATTCATCGTGGGCTGATCAGCGCATTGAATGTACGAAGTGCCTATGGTGTTGGAACTTATCTTAGTTCTGACTTGAAAGTGTCCAGAACTTACAGTTTTGGTGGGTCAAATTTAAATATGTATTGTGTAGCTGTCTGTGAAGTCATCAATGCTCCAAATCTGAAGCGCCCGCATGATTCATACTTTGTTTGCTCAGAGGATGATTACATGCAGTTGTCACACATTTACCTCTTTAAACCGAACGGGTGCCAGCAGCCGACTTAGACTTCTAATTCTAATCACAGTCGACGGAAGTCTGTATTGTTTGCGAACCACTTTCCAGAATATATTTTGAATCTTTCGTTCAACCTTGTAACTTATAAGAGAATATATTTTATACGGAAACCAATTTCGTTGTCTTTCGAGTCATCAGAACTTGCGCTGATCTTTGATGTTACTGCAGGACTAACTCATTCTTAAATTCTATGGAAGTATGTTTAAGTTGAGAGACTATAATAGAGAATATTACATACTCTTACGAATTTATAATGTCACGGCAAACACCATGTTGTTCTTTACTATATACTGACTGACAATTAAAATAGTATTTTTTGCAACCAGCGCATTCGATGAACATAACCATTCTCATTGTATAGTCCCGGATATTTATGTTGTGTGAGCTATGAAGTTAAAGTTAATGACTAAAATAAACTGCGAGCAGTAGAGATGCGAAAGGCGACCTGACAGAGAAAAAGAGAGAAATGTAAAAGACAGCCCCTGACCGTCGGAATGTGTATTGAGGCGCAGATATAAGAAAGTAACTGACCGTCCGGAAGTGCAGTGAGTTAGAGGTAGACAGCCACTGACCGCCAAAAGGTCAGAAGAACGAGTACAATCGCAAGCTAATCGGAGAAAACTTTTGATATTTAACTTATGTTCCATGGTTGAACCGGATCTCAAAAGCTAGTTATCGACAATGCCCGGCAGAGTCAAAGACACTTCGAACATGTATACCAAATTTCAAGCCAATCCATCAAGTAATGAAGCGAGTACAATTGGAAGCGCAACTGAACAAAACGTTTGATATTTATCTCATAATCCGTGGTTGAACCGGATGTCAAAAGTTAGTTACCGACAATGTACGGAAAAGCCAAGAGGCGTAGTTGAAAAATAAACAGTTGCGACTGGGTGGCAGCCCGTGGTAAAAGTATTAAGGAAGTGGTTGAGAGGTCCTTTGGATTGGGCGAGAGGGTGTGGTGAGTGGTTGAAATGGAGTGCGGAGTGGCTCATAGGTTCTAGTAAGTGGCTGACGGATTTGTATAGAGTGGTAGAGAGGTAATAAATAGTGGTCGATAGATTGTAGAGAGTGGCTAAGAGGGAGTAGGGAGTGATTGAGAGGGTGTAGAGAGTGGTCGAGAGGGAGTGGAGTGTGGCTGAGATCCTCAGACACCATTCTCAGCGACCTCGGCCTGAGAAGAGATGGAGTTTAAATGGGAGTCCTAGAGTCCTTTGTTATTAGATCGGGATGACCACATAACGTTAAGAGATGGGGAAAACTACATAACGTTAAGGCATGGGGACGAACACATCATGACCTCTTGACCTCATGTTGGAGAGATGGGTGTTGCCCAGCTGCCCCTCATGATAGGAGATGCTTCCTCTAAAATGCAATTATATACTTTTGTCGGAGAGATGGTTGTTGTCCCTCGTGTTGGAGAGATTGATATTGACAAGCCACTCACTACACAATTGTGGTAAGAATCGGATGAAGCATAATATCATGTAGAATTGTCCCTAGTCCTCTCACCTAGGAACATAATTTAAAATTTTCGCTTTGCCATTCCTGAGTAGTCATAAAACTAACTAGGAATATGTCATCCCGTCAACGGTTGTGCCACAGAAAAGCGAGCGAAGCGAAGCTCATCATCCCGTCTTTTGAAAAAGAAATGGTGTGATTTTATCGCCCTGTAGAATAGGATTTCACGGTAGATTAAGACTGAAAACACAGTAAACCAATACCTTGCACAGGAAAATTATATCATGCACAGTAAATTAATATGTTGCACAAGAAAATAATATCTCGCCCAGTAGAATAATATCATGTTAAATTGCTACACATCTTTTTAAATGGGGGACTCTGCCCCCCAGTGGCCCCAACCCCCGCCGGGGCTCTGCCCATTGGCCTCGTAGTGTAATATTCCGACCTTACACGGTATATGACTTTACGCAAGCATCATTAGAAGAAAGACCATTTAACTATTTTTCATATACAATTAATAACAAATATTCCAGATTTTCAATCATTTCATCACCCTTCCAAGGAAGAATTTCCATGGCAACTGCAGAGTTTGTTTACGTCAGTTCTTCTGATAGGCAAACTACTCGGTTGCTATAGAAATTCATCCCATGCCACATACCCATACCCTAGAACTCGAGTCTAAGGGGACACCCCTTAACAGTAAACGGTCAAAATGTAGTCAGTGCACAACTACACCACCAGGAGAATCTCCCCTGAAAATTACGGCTCGATCGGCCCAGTAGTTCCGGAGAAAAGCTCTGGACAAAAAAGAGCTTACTGAGCTTATTAAGCGAGCGAAGCGCAGCGAGCGAAGCGAGTGGAGTGTAGCGAAGCTTTTCTGTTCCACTGGGTGGTCCGAAAACGAGTTGTATCTCTTCCATTTCGCTACACTCCACTCGCTTCGCTCGCTGCGCTTCGCTCGCTTAATAAATGTTGCTTCTGGTTCGACAGTCTGAAATATTGTGAAAGGTGCTTATTTCGTCCAAAAAACCACATTTTTCTTTTTGTCGAATTTACGAAATTCCTAGTAATATTTGCTTGCCGCTTCGTAACTTATCATATTTAAGTATATCGTTCTATATATGCTATAATTAATATAGCACAACAAAAAATCACCCTCGGTAGAGAGAATAATGCTAAGCGCGAGACAAAAAAAATCGCTGTCTAGAATGCATGCAGCTTTAGACTATGCGTTGATTAAGATAGACTGTCTATAGTCAAGTAGCCCTAGTAGTAGTCCGATCTCGTTGTCCAAGTGTTGTTAGCCGGAGCTATGGCCCAAAGGTCATGCATGCCTAGTTCGATCGAACAGAATCGCTGACAGAATCCGATGAGAAATATGGCGTATGGCCGGCGACAGACAGACACACACCAAGGACATTTGTATAGCTCAGTCGTTCGCCCTTTCGCAATACATTTTAAAAGAAATTGTCCTCTTTTGGTATAATTGTCCTCCGTTGCATTTTGATATATGTATTAGCGTTTTATGTAAACGAAATTGCGACTACTGATTACTACTTACGATTCTTCTGATAGGATTAAAAGAATTACTCAGTCAGAGAGTGAGCGCTCGCATAATTTTGTTTCTATTGTTCTGCTAAATAATCCTGTAATTCGTTCAAATAGTTTGATATAGCGCTTCAGTAATTAGAATTTTTAGTGATGTACAAGAATCTACCATTACATTGAAAGTATTTGTAAGTTAAATATTCGTTTGTGTTATTAAAATTTGGAATTTTTGTTAAAATGGTCAAACCTTCACGCTAAGTATGGCGGAGTCTGAAAAAATAGCACTGGTTGTAGCTGCGTGTCTCAAGTCTCAATCGCAAAGTGTAGTCGCGAACGGCTCTTTACCAGACATAGAAAAAGTCTTGGATTTTGATGTAAAAAGGCTAGTTAAATGCGATTTGATGACGCAGGATAGTATTAACTTAAACGAAATGTAGCTGATATATTGAGACAGAACTAACGGTTCGGTTGTAAAATCCAAGTTTCTTGTAACTAAAAAAATATGAAAAGATCAAACTTGTAAACTAGAAGTTACGAAAAATGTTTCAGATAGTTATCGACGTGATTTAAAATATTCTACCGATAGGTTGAATTCTCTCATGTCTAAGCCTATTCAGAAATGTATTCTTCGACCTTCGACAGGGAAAATAACATCATCATTAATGGCATTGAATTTAACTGTATATGCGTGAACGGTGAACCGCATAGAGACTAATGCCTACAAGTAGTAAGGATGAAACTCGCCTCTCTCTGACTTGCACGTTAGGCTGTTTAGTTCTCAATTTGTTTTAACTAACATGCAGATAAATTGATTCTTTGTGTATTTCATTCGTGTTAAATTCTTTTCGTAATATGAAACCTTCATTAAGCAGTATTTAAAAATGGGTATAAATGTTTAATTCACGATTTAGTTTAAATTATAAAATATTCGACTCATGTGTTTGTATTCGTGTTAATTCGACGTGAATGTTTAAACTCAATTTTATGCAGGAAATTTTTAAATGGTTTGTGAATCAGTTACTTTGTGGAATAATTGTACCTCTTCTGCTAACTTCGTCAAAATTATTAGCTCAATTTGATCGTTCTTGTCAGTTAAGTATTGTTTAATTAAGTAACCTAATTGTTGAAAGTTAAGACACAAACACATTTATTGCGATAGATAATTTGGACGTGACTTTTCACGCACGCGACATATTATTATTGAGTCAGTGCCCTGTAAGTGTAAGAGTGTTA
>JAQFYE010002023.1:0-19734 GCA_034694305.1 Protaphorura glebata | reverse complement strand
ACGTTATGTGGTCATCCCCATCTCTTAACGTTATGTGGTCATCGCCATCTCTTAACGTTATGTGGTCATCCCCATCTTTTAGCGTTATGTGTTCATCCCAATCTCTTAACGTTATGTGGTCCTACCCATTCCTTAACGTTATGTGGTCATCCCCATCTCTTAACGTTATGTGTCATCCCCATCTCTTAACGTTATGTGTCATCCCCATCTCTTAACGTTGTGTGTAATCCCCATCTATTAACGTTATGTGGTCATCACTATCTCCTAACGTTATGTGGTCATGCCCATCTCTTAACGTTATGTGGTCATGCCCATCTCTTAACGTTATGTGGTCATGCCTATCTCTTAACGTTATGCGGTCATCCCCATCTCTTAACGTTATGTGGTCATCCCCATCTCTTAACGTTATGTGGTCATGCCCATCTCTTAACGTTGTGTGGTCATGCCCATCTCTTAACGTTGTGTGGTCATCGCCGCTTAGTCAACGCTTTGAGATACACCTATCTTTTAACGTTAGGCTGTCATCGCTGCTTAGTAAACGCTTTGAGATACACCCGTTTCTTAACGTTATGTAGGCATCCCCATATGAACCACTCCCTACTCCGTCCCAACCATTAACCACACCCTCTTTCCATACCCTCTCGCCCAATCCAAGGAACCTCTCAACTACTCCCTTAATACTTTTTCCACGGGCTTTCCCACAGTCGCGACTGTTTATTATTATTGTTGATTTCTTCACGCCATCATCCGATCGAGACATGTCATCACATTTATTACCCCTTTCCAACCTTAAAATTATTTCCTTAGCTAAGTTAAACTTTGGAACTCGAAAATGAACGAAGAGCCAGTTTGTCATAATTAAGCAAAACCTAGAAATTAGATGCACTAATTGCGTAGTGTTACTAACAAAGCTTCTTCAATGTTTGTCACGTATCATCTGTACTGGAATTGGTCCTTGGTCCGCCAAAAGTCCCTGCACTAGGAGAGTAGAGGTTGCATTCAGCGACACCACTCGTTTCAACATTACAAACATACGAATCCTTAACTATGATGAGCGTGCAACACGCTGGTTTTCCGCACAACTTGTCGAATTTTTCCTGCGCATCCTGCTAACTGTAAAGACAGGTAGAGGAGACCGTACAAGTGCACAAGAACGCTGATTTGTGTTGCCTAGATCTAGATGTCAATTTCAACTGCAAAGACGGTTATATTAATGACCAAAATGACTCCTCGTCGAGAATAATACGCCCCACCCATATTCACATTGATGTGACGAGCATGGGGAGAATTGTAAAACTCCTAAGTGATGCCGCCAACATCCTACAAGAATGCAAAAATAGTCTATGCATGCAGGTGAGCTTGAAAAGATTAAACGGATAACATGTGAGGCAATGAAATCTCTTGGTCACAAAAACATTCAAAACTAAATAGACTAGACATGTAATAAAGATATCAATAGCCTTAAAGTACTTTTTCAACCAACCCAAACTTTTGTACATTCAAATTCGTAATTGTGAAATCCATTTTACTAACTGCTTCTTCAAGTATTCATGGCATCAATGTACAACACAGACCTCGTAGTCTAGTAATCGTTCTGTGAAATTACGATCCCGAACATATAAACTGCTATATTTGTGCCAATAAAATAGTCTGGTAGCGACATTGTCTACAGAGAGACTTGTTTGAGTGCACTCTGACGAGGGGTATTTTAGAGTTAACCTACTTTCGAGATTGTCAGACTGGCATTTTAAAACTTACTTCGAGTTCTAACTAGAATGTCACTGAATCTAAAATGTGCTGCCAAGATCACGAAATATTGAGCTCTGTAAAATAGATCTAATATCGGCCACAGCCTATACGAATTGAATGTCACTGTTGGGTTACCAATGACCAGTACGAGGTTGTGGCGGCATTTGCCCACAGGTCAGCAAGCAGGGATAAACATTCACTCCGCTCACAGTCTATGCACATAGACAGGGAACAACCCTAGAATTGTCATACGGAGGTCAATATTTCATGATATTTGAAGCCCATTAATTGTTGCCCACCATTTTTGATTCAAATTAAATTTATTTGTTTAAGCGAATATAGCGTTTTCCTTAATGAAAGGCAATCAATGATCATAACAATGTTATAATGTCATGGAATCTACGACTAGACAGAGTAAACTAAATGCAAACAAAGCTACAGGATACTACATAACAAATACATTTATTATAGGTAATCACGGTTACAACTACAACCAGTACGAGTTATACTGATTTATCGAGTTCTAGAAACTTGCAATATTTTATGTGCATATCTATGACCATGTGATATTGAATCCAATTTGAATGGCAGCAACATATGTAAGTTTTATGTCACTGTTGAAGCGAGATTTAACGGACGACCGACTCCTTCTTGGGCAAACGGTATACCATCAAATATTAAGTACTAACTTTGGGAACAGATGTTACCATTGGCAACCTCACACAAACAATGTCACCTCACGTTAGCGTCTTTTATTTCTACGTGGCGTTTCCGGTGAACTACATGAATAATGAATATCAAAGAATTCAATCAGAGAAATATAAAGAAATAGAACTAATGCTTGGGGGATCGAGAATGGCATGGCATCCATTTGACCTATTAAGCGTTCAAATATTCATAAGGCGAAGAGAGCGAATGTAACTTGGTTCAAACATTCTTTCTGCGATGTTACGATCGGGAACATATAAACGACTTTCTGTGCCAAATGGTTCAAATATATTAATCACAACTTGGAAGGTTCATTCTATACAAAAATCTAATGTCGGTTGACACAACTAACAATACCTTCAACAAATTAAAAAAATAATATTAACATTAATTATATTAATAAACACAATCAACGATTATAAGAACATCGTTTGACATATCTGCGAGTAGGCTCAATAAATAAAAACAAGGAATGAAGACTTTACAAACAAACACTTTTTTAAAGTAGACACTATAGACATTCTCTAGTGTAAAACTCTTTGACATATCGAGTTTCAGTACTTTAATATATTCCATATCCATCTGTTATCATGATTAATTCAACTACTTATAAAATACTTCATTATTATCTTAGATTTGCATGTATTTTAAAATTAATCCCGACCACCTGGGATCATCGACGCCATTGTTTCCGAAACCCGAATACATCAGGATTCTATATGTGGTGTTTCGTTATATTTGCTATGACGACACATCTGGCATTCTTAGTCTACTCTTTGGTGGTCCTAATCATTAGTAAAGCTCCAGTTTGGATTATTCTTCTGCACATCTCCTTCTTGGCCGCTCACGCCGTTCCATTCTTTTGTGAACTCGGTGTCATGAAATGTCGCCATGAAGTGGCGTACACCTTTAACCAATATTTCCGATATGCAGATATCGTTCAAGGTAAGAATAAGAATACAGGGTAGCTGGTACACAATTCTGCGTAGTGGTCAATTCTGAGACCACAATATGATTTTTATAAACATTTTGTCCAATCTCCCGCCAGAATGCGCTGTATGGGGCAAAGTGTCACGTCCCACCCATTATGCTCGCACGTCAATAGTTTTGGTCGTATTTCAATCAAGTTCCACTTTATTACAGAGCGATACATGCTTCCAAATATTGAAACCGTGGATAAGATGACTGATAATTTGATCAAACTGATCACGATAGGATGTCTTACTTTGCCGGTCAATTGGCAGGTCTTTTTCATGTACAACCCAAAGGCTTCATATTTGTTGGGTTCATTACCTATAATGGAATATAACTCCGGTGTTTTACCATCGTGGACCATATCTACCTTGAAATGGATGTTTACCGTTTGGATTCACCTTATGATTCCTGCCTTAGGAGCATTGCTTTGTGTTCTCCTCAGTTTGGTCTCATCCGTCACATTTCTTACGAACGAAATCAGGTAAACATCAAACGTTTCCGAAAAAAGGCCCAGATAATTAATTTAATACATTTATGAAACCAATTATTATTACTATTGCAGGCCAAATTATACCAGTAAGTGTACGCGCGACATCATTCGTAAACCAGCGGTTGCTGTACATGTCTACAAAACCATTCAAATCTTTGTACAATTGGCAAATCAAGTATTACGGGATCAAGTGTTGTACATCGTAAATATTGTGTTGGCACTCGGAGTTATTTGTGGCAGCTCTATAATACGACTTAAAAATTATTTGCCAATTCCTGGCATAATACTTATGACGACGGGTTTGATTATATCCACATGTGTCTTATTTGTTATGTATGTCAAGCTCGGAGAACTGTTCAACGCGTCCAAGCGATTTGTTGATTCTTGGAAACGGAATGTTCAGGCAATGACGAAACATGATCGAATATTGATTGATGCTGCGGTACACGCGTTCGTGCAGACCGAATAGATTTGAAATTGGCTTTACTGGTTTCTTTCACAAGCCAGCGACTCTCCGTGTAATCGGGAAAATGTCTTACTATACGCATAAAACATTGCTAATTTTGAAATAAACTGGGAACAGTACTTCAGATAAGTGAAAATGCAAAAATAGTGGCCAAAATCTTCCCTGTAACAATTGTTTTTTGTAACTTCAAATTATGTACTACCGTAAATGACCGATTAATTGCCCGGGCGTTTAATTAAAATTTGAACTTTTTGACCCGGCGTTTATTCGAACCCGGGCGTTTATTAACATAATTTCATTTACATTAATTTCCAAATATATCGTTCACTTTTCTGGGTCGGATTTTTACAAATATTGTTTAGAACGTATCAAATTGAACAATCTTATGTATACAAAATCGTGTCATATGTAGACATAGAAATTCAACCCGACGTTTATTTCGACCGGAGCGTTTATTCAGACCCGGCGTTTAATTAAAAAAATAACATTTTTACCCGGCGTTTAATCGAACCCGCTTGTCTTTTGAAGCCCCGACAGTTATTCGATCATTTACGGTACTTATAATGTTAATATTGATAATGAGCATTTAATTAGCATTTAATGTTAAAGGCCCCATCTGATTGCACTTCACTTGTATGAGTACACATAATTACTCTCAGTACGTTCTAACGTTAAGCGTATCGATACGCGTGAAAATAAACGTTGTTTATTTTATACGTATAAATTTTGAATTATAAATTTTACGTATAAACAATTTCAACAATTGTTGAAATAAATGTATAATAAACCTGGACATACGTTTATATAACGTAGAATTAATATATACTGCATATGATCGGTAGATGTTAGATTCTACCTGCGGCACTAACTCATCTTATTTGTTTTAATAATTACGCACATATCTCGCCATTACGTCATACATGTATTATACTTTTAATAGTCTGGTCATACACCTTGTGCTTACACACCTACTACAGAGTGGCACAGAATTAGATCTCTACTCGTCAAATTTGAGAGTAGATAAAAATGTAATAGTTCGAAACAACAAGATGAAGAGTGATTATGTATTTTAGTATTTCAGTAGTTATTAGGCTAAACATTCGAATAATGTAGACACACTGGAAAATAATTAAGTTCATTCAAATTGTGGATGAAAATTAATGTATGGTAATGCTGAGCCACCCTGTACGTATACTGGGTAGTGAGTCTGAGATCACTGATCAAAGTACTTAATCAAACAAAGGCTACAAGAAGTGTTGTTTACTACACGTGTGATATTCGTCTAAACTCCCACACCATTTCCATTACTTTCGATATATTATGTATGTCTTGTTTTTGGTCTTGAACTTAACATTAGCGGAATAAAATCAGTCGTGTGAAATACAACTTAAAAATTAAGGTGCGCAAATCTTGACTTAACTCAAAATTAATATTTGATTCTGTATACTACATCACACTTACGTGAGCTTTGTTTTCAATTCCAGGAATATACTACTAATTTCTAGGTGCACTACAAGTTATGTGGCATTTAGCAGATTTTATTACTTCAGTAGACGACGAAACGAAATTCTTGTCGAAGTCACAAAAGTAGACAGATTTGATAGTATAGTTTATCCAACCATGGCTAGCCAAGCGCTGAAGGACTTGATTTTACTCTTGGTATTCATTTTTATTAATTATCCGAAGTCAAGTAATTGTCAGTGTGATGCACTTCCTTATCGTCAAGTAAGTTTCCGAATTGCATTCACTTTTAGGTATGAATATTCCAAAAGTATAACAATTAGCCAATTAGCAAACACAATGAGACTCGATATTGATTTAAAATGTCGTCATTTATTTTTGGAAACGATTTAATTTACATTTAACTATTACGCGCTACCGCGGTAGAGTTTACAGATGCTAAATGGCGTGTCTAAGAGTTTAAAGTTAGTCTTCGTCGTAAAGGGGCGCATGATACAAAATGATACAATAGTTTTTAATTGAACCAGTAGAGACGGTAGTTTTCAAACCAAAAGAACTTGGTCAGTTCGTTCATGTCCGCATAGACTTTGATGACCATTAATAATATTTCTAAAACAGGAAGTAAAAGTACATTGTCATAACCCCGAAAAAGGAGTCATTGACTGTTACTCAGGGAAATTGCCACCTGGAACTACAGCGAGATACCGATGCGAAGATCAATATATCCAACCATTGGTGAGCCTGAGCCGAGGGAATCATAGGCGCGAATTAATTTGTGACAGAAAGCGGCGCTGGAGTGGGATTAATCATTTTCAGCTATTCTTATGCCAAGTCGGTAATAAGAATTTGAAATTCTGATTATTTGTATAGATTATTACATCGAATAAGCACAACACTAACTTTAGGTCGTTCTATTTCAGTAATTTTACGATGTATTTTTTGAAGATTGTGGCATAGTGAGAGTTCAAGGTTATATTATTGGTGGTCAACCAACCGACGCAGCTCTATGGCCTTGGAACGCCGCCATTTTTATTTTAACCGAAAGCGGCAGATTCGTATTTCAATGCGGTGGGACGTTGATTGACACAGTGAATGAAGGACTCTTGGTCCTCACAGCAGCTCACTGTGTTGAAGATGACAGAAGGAATATGAGAGTAGCGCTAGGAGCTACAAGCAGTGATTACGAAACAGTTTTCCGGGACAGAGGGGCATCAATGTTCAAGGTCTGAATTAAACTACTACCACAAAATACATTATAATACATGGAATCATTTAATACTATCTTCGATGCCACACGAAATTATCTTTTCGACAATTTTCCATTAAGAATTTACGGCTTACTCCTAAGCGTACGTACTTCTATTCATTAAGATATTAAAATTATATTCCAGGTCAAGTATGCGCGACGTCATGAAAAATACACGCCAAACCGGGATTATGACAATGATATCGCGTTACTACAATTGGACCGACCAGTTTGTTTGGCTCCTAATAAGATCCCTGCCTGTTTACCCATTATTGAGGAAGATGCAAGGGCAATTCAAATACAAACAGACGATTTGGGAGATGTAAGTTATTCAGCTCAATTAATATACAGGTCGTTTCAGAGCCAAGTCTCTATTCGCCATATTGCTTCATTTTTTATGCAATTTTAAAATTAAGATAGCCATTATCTTCAAACTTTAATGACGCGTTTAGTGAGCCATAGGTCAATTCGCTGTGATGCGCGCAGCGCACGCAATCAATAAAGACAACATGTCGGCGATTGTAAGAATTAATCCCCATAAGATTGATTGATCGCAATTTTTGCACACAGGTACGTCTTGACGTCCTGAACAACGTTTCAATGCGAATCAAGTCAACAAAAATCCCGGTGTCACCGTTAGGGGTGGCCAAAGATTAACATACGCACCATGTCCGAATGGCCTCAATC
Source organism: Protaphorura glebata (assembly GCA_034694305.1). Classification (NCBI taxonomy): domain Eukaryota; kingdom Metazoa; phylum Arthropoda; class Collembola; order Poduromorpha; family Onychiuridae; genus Protaphorura; species Protaphorura glebata. The sequence continues at coordinate 11,952 of JAQFYE010002023.1, read as the reverse complement.
CTTGTACATTGTCTCTCCTTGGCTTCCTGAATAATATTTTAATGGGCCACAAGACTCAGAAACGCCGTGGCTCTCCGCTAGATGGTGAGGTCTTGCTTGCGATGACCTCTAGCGGAGAGCCATGGCATTTCTGAGTGGCGTGGTTCATTTAAACATTGTTCAGGAAGCCAGGGAGAAGCAGTGTGTAAAGTCTGACGCCATTCTGACGTGATGCCCATGTTATACTTTAGCGACCCCCGGGGTTGACCATGACATCTTTCCATCTTTGTCGACTTGATCCCCATTTAAACATTGTTCAGGAGGCCAAGGAGTAGCGCTGTGCAAAATTTGGGGTGTATCGCTTTTATGGGAAATATATGTCATTGTCGCCAAGTTGTTATAGATACTTGGACTTGGCTCTGGAACACCCTGTATTTTAATTGTTTATTAAGTGGGAGAAATAATACTTCCTTATCTGACCTATTTGTTTACCGTGATAAAGGTTGTTGGATTCGGACACTATAATAACACTGAGTACATCACTTCTCCACGTCTTCAGCACACCAAGCTCCCTGTGGCCCCGCCAGAGAATTGCAATGTGTGGAGATTTATTCGAAAACTTGAATCGTCTGAAATTTGTGCTGGATATCTTGAAGGTAGTTTGACAGTGGGATAATGAAGAAGGGTAACAAATTATACACAGTATATTTTTATTTCTGAAGGTGAAAAGGGCACTTGCAATGGGGACTCGGGAGCTGGACTGATGTTTAGGTCTGGACAAACACAAGGAACAAATCTTCGAAAATACTACGTCCAGGTGAAAATATAAGGAAATAGGTCAGTTGACATTTGTTTTAATTGAATTATGATTAATTTTCAGGGAATTGTAAGTCATGGTCCTGCAGGACGAGAAAATGGAAAACGTTGTTACACATACACGGTTTTTACCCGGGTGTCTCATTTTACATCGTGGATACAAAATGTCCAATTCCCGGATGACGTTTCCACCGAGTACTATGTATGTTGTCAGATTTCTTTGAATAGACTAAAGTTTTGATCAATGCCGAAATTCTATAATCGTTCCTCGCAGATTTCTCAATAATGCATTATAATTCTGTTTGTTTAGTCTAACGGACCGTCAAAGTGTGGCAGTTCTTTCCCCGAAGGGACGGAGGAGACACCCGTAAAGTTCCCAAGTGAACCAACAAATTGGGAATTTCCAACAATTTCTACTACATCCAACAAACCTCAGACTACATCGACGACGCCTCGATCTAATCCACCAGTCGAAGGTGCGTTTGCAATATAGCGATGAACCGAATACCGAATATTCGGTCAATCTTTGAATACCAAACATTTGGCCAATCTTTGAATACCAAACATTTCGCCCATTTTCGAATACCAAACATTCGGCCAACCCGCAATAATTATTTAATATCCTTTATTATTTTCAAAATCGAAGGAATTCAAATAGAGGTACTCAACGCCCATAATCGATACCGGCAAAGTCACGGCGTCCCTTCGCTTCGACTCAGCGACGAGGTAATAAATCGTGTATTTTTTATATAGCTTTTATTTGTTATCAATCTTGGCTTAAAAATATCTAAAAAATATCATCTTAATGACAGTTGAATCGTGAAGCCCAGTCGTACGCGGACTATTTAATTCGGGAACACATTTTCATCAATCTGGCTCAACCAGGGAAGAATATGAACAAAAATATATATCAATTTATCGAGTCTGGTCAACGTAAAGACGCAGCTGATATTGTAAGACTAGCAGTGGACTACTGGTATAATCAGAAAGACAAATATGATCAGAATTATCCGAGACCATCCACATACACGCAAATCATTTGGAGATCAACAACTAATATTGGGATTGGATTGTCTTCATTGAATGGGGCCAATGAACGAAGGACAGTCGTTGTTGCCGCTTATTCTCCGCCCGGTAACACAATCACCCCCGATGGTAGATATTTCAGAGAAAATGTTCCAATTTGAACACAATTCTGGTATTTTTATTCAAAAATGGTAAAAAAATAAATAATAAATATTTTCTCATCCAACATACAGTCATGACTAGAAACTTCATACTTCATACAGGTGTTTTCGAACTTAATAAATGCTTAATAATTGTGTACACCAGTCTTCTGTTATACCATTCGATGGAATATTTTCACCTGGAAATCACAAAAATTAATGGCAAATGAATGTATTAAAGTCAATAGTTTTATAAATATTAAAAACTTTTCAGTTTAAATTTCCACTTTGTCGGCCCAACAAATTCTAGACTCCTAGGCCTGAATTGATATCGTCGAGATGCACTTACCAAGGCAATTCCGATATTTGAAATCCCACTGACATATGCATCCAAATCTGGGACAACTCCTTCATTATTGGGTCGCTGATAAGCCAATCTGTCAAATGGATATCCCATCGGATACCCATCCGGATAAAGTCCGAGTGGGTCGCCACAGAGCGGCCATGCTGGTGTAGGCTCAGCCATTACGTCTCCATTGGTTGCAATAACGAACAAGTCAAATAGCATTCCCTTTGGTGTTCCCTTGGGTAAAAGTAGATGGTGCGGCCATCCACACTGGTTTCGATTCGGCGAATGAGTTGTGAGAGAGGACTTGGTAGAATTTCTGTGAATTACGTTCCTCCCTGGCTTTACTGAAATATTATAAATGGATGAAATGTATCCATAATCGTAATACCTTCCAGTTAAATCAATCAAAATATTCCTCACAATTAACAGTGAAAATGTCCATCACAAAAAACAAATAACGTTGGGCCGTCATTGCAAGGCGATCGCCAAACTCGTCTATCCTTGGCGCCAGGAATATTCGTATCGTCGCAGTGACTCGTCTTCCAATTGAGTTATCCTAAATGAGAAAGCAATTAATAATCAATACCGCTTCATATTTCTAAATAGTTTTTCGGAATTTTCCCTGACGATCATAAATCGATATGTAAATTCCTCGTGATCCAGATGTTTAGCGCACACAGGTGTTGGGTATTGGGAACCAAACCGGTATTGTTTTTGATTCCAAAATGTGTGAAGATAATTTGGCGGTCCGTGTCTCCATGGGAGGATATTAGTCGAGATCATTGTAATTCCAGGCCACCATAGTTGATGATCACCCTAAGGATAAGATATTGCTAATATTTGTTCGACAATTCTTATTACAGTAGTAGTGTTCGTAAAATCTGATACCCCAGTTGGCGTGTAGGGACGAAGTGACATCTTATGAGTATCAAAGACGTCATTCACAAAAGTTTGCCATCTGTAGAATATTGGATCCCGAAGTGACGTAGTGATGTCTGCTATTGGACCAGGTGGCGCCTAAATACCAATCACCGAATATCAATTCAAAATTCATTCCAGTAATGATCTTCATTATAGTATTTTACTGGAAACAATACCTTTGTGACAAAATATGGATCCATAGAATGTGCAAGCATTACGAGTCCATTGTTGTGGAGCCCACCCTGTCCAAAAGCGTACCACAAAGTGTTCACACTAAATTTATTGGACTCAAGAATGTCTCCGATTAAATCAACACCCCTGGGTGAAAGAAGATTCATGATTTTTCCGCCACTTGTCTACAAATTTAACAATAACTATTAATATTTATTCTTCGAACAACTTTTACGGCTTTCCGAAATTTAAATAAGTGTATGAAAACTTTAATTTATTACAAAAATGCTCCCGCCAGTGATGGAATCAGTGATCCTTTGTTGTGCTATTAATATATGGGATCGGAGACGTATTATTTGATGTGTCGAGTCGCTCTTATTAACGACATCCTGTAGAACAGAAGATTTTTTAAGGAAATAGCGGACCGGTTTGAAAAATTCAGAATAATTTGTATTTTTACAAACCCAAAATGGGATTTCAGGAATTCTATCAGTCCAGCGCTGACCAGCGTTAGCCAAATGAGCATTGTATGGTTCGTCAATAATTGCTCCCTGATGCGAAATAGAGAGGGCAGTTAACCTAGCGAGCTTGTTTGAAAGACGTTCCGCGTCGTATCTGTGGAAATCAGACAGTCTAAGTCATATTTGTTTGTATAGCAAAAAGCGAGGATTGCAAACCATCATTACCAACATGTTATAACATCATACCAACATTTACCTGGCCAAAAGATTATGATGCATGTAATAAAATAATTCTCCTCGACGATCTTCTCTTTCCTCAGAATTCGCTGGGTAACTCAGATGCCAATGGAAATGATAAGAATTGAGTTGAATGTCCTCTCTGAAGTACCAAAGGTCATTTTCCTTACCATTGTCAGCACCTTGGCTCCCGTCCATTGAAATGCACTGCTGGCCAGGGATCTGTCAATCAGGATGCAAGTTCCAAAATAAGTTGATAACTCCCCTACTGGAAAGCTCATAATATCCAAACAAAAATAGGGAACCAGGATTTTGTACAATTTGAGCCCCACAGAAACCTAAAAGTTTTGGTTATACCAGTAATGCTTAAACATGATATCACTGAACTGCTGGCGTCATAATTGGCGACTGGTGACCTGGGAGAGATATACTCTTTATAGCCGCAGTGACCAATTTAGAAATAATATTGTGTTTGGACAATATGAGCTTACTTATAGCAAAAAAACGTTGTCAAGTTCAATGACTTTTGGCATTCCCACCCAACAGACGGTATATTTATTCTGCGTACCTGCTTTTGAGCACTCTGTAATGCCTCAACACTTATAAACGCATCAGGCATGACCTCTACCGGTGTGGGTTTTCTAATCTGACGGAGTCCCTTGTCACGGAGTGAAACCCGTGTCAAAGCGTAGTACCATACCTTCGGATGTACGTCCGGACTATCTCGCAGTGCTCTTGCTATGTTCAATCTTTGTGACGTCGAGTTTCCCGCTAGAAGACAATTTAAATCTCATCATGCTGCTATTTCTTAAATAAATTATAAAATCGCGCGTTGTTTTGTGTATCGATTATGTGACACCTCACATACTCGTACTACAATTACTTTGAGTGATACGAACCACAACAGCAGAGCATATTGTTTTGGATTACACTCTTCATAGTGACTCGACAAACCTACCCAAAATGGCAGACGTGACCAAGTCCACCGCATGCCCATGACCAGTATTCAGTGAATAAAAAAATGCATCGCGTGGGCACAATTTGGAGATGCTACTCAAGTCTGGGAGCTTAGACTTGGGTTCTGTGCTAATTTCAGGCCGAAAAAGTTCTGAATATATCTGCTCCAGAGATTTTGGGTTATTGCTCCGAATGGGTGGTTGAGGCCGTGGAACTTGAAGGAAGTAAGGGACTCTGGTAAGTTGATTGCTGGATGCATTCTGTAGAGCCCGTAAGAGTATTGGTTGAAATCTACGGTAGACATCCGCGTTGTATGTCGCAGATTCACTGCCTTGTATTGGTGGACCTCCACGTCTTCGTCCGAATGAATCCCTGTTTACAAATTGTATTAGCATATTGGTGACAGCGTATCATATTACCCCAGCTGACCGAATTAGGCTAAATATTTAATTGCAGTTCGCAGAAAATATAGACAATTGTTCGCACCTTTGTCGGACATACAAATACTCGTCTGAACCATAGTCATCATTGGAATCCCGAAGACCTTGAATTTCTCCTATAAGATATGCACTCATAGCAGACAAAATCATACACGAAACGAAGAACGACTTTTCGACACACTTGCACATTTTTGAATGCGAAAAAATTTTGAAAACACTTCCCATACAATGAGACAAAATGTGAAAGTAAAAGGTAGCGCGTGCAGGCGATAAAAATACGTCATTGTAATAAAGATAATCAGACTCCTTCACAATGACATTGATATTGCTTATTGTTAGACAAGAAATTTTTCGGCAGCTTTCTAAAACCTTGGGTTAAGAATAACAAGTTCAAAATAACGAGAATATGTATAATATAGGGTGTTTCATAATTCTGCTTTTATGACATTAAGAACAAATGCCTCCAGAACTAATGGCAACGCCCGGACGCCAAGTGAAAACCGTACTCATTCCTCAGAAATTTCCTGTACGCGTTGACAATTCCTGGCATGTCAGAAGTAAAGAAAATTAATTTACACGTTCTTTACAAATTCTAATAGGAGTTTCAGACAGTTGTTGGTGGGATGTGCGGCCGAGCGTCAGGAAATTATATGAAAGCATTAATTTCTCTCACTAGATTATTTTTTCGCCAATATTCAAGACAACTAACCAAGAAAGGCAAACCATTAACCTATGAAATACATATCCCGCCGTCGCCGTTCTAGGAAATAACAACGTTGACATACGCAGAATTCCTGGTGGCTCATATGGTTTTGAACCACCCTGTACAGTAGACATCACAATTGGCCACAGTGGAAAAAAACTCGATTGAAAATAACACAGCATTCAGCATTTCAATGCCGTGCTTTACGACTTTGTTCTCAAGCAGAGTTTCGCGTGCGAAATATAATTAGATTCTCCAAATACAATGTGACAATGATTGACCTCGCCTTACCAGGAATATTAAATATTTGAGAGGTCAAAATCCACTACAATAAATATTTTGAGAACGGTCCGTGTAAGTTGCGTACATTCAGTTTGCATGGTATGTAATCTTTTAGTAGAATTATTCGAAATCTAAATTCGATTTGCATTGAGTCATAAAACTAATTGTTGACTTGAATAAATTACAAATGACGACCCTACTTCTAGAGCGATCTTCGAGTGCATTCAGGACAGATGCGAAGTTAGCATTAGACTGATAAATGCACTCAGGCTAATTAATTAGTAGAATGTCTTATCGATTAAACATCTATCACTCATGTTGTCAGGCTGTTCCTTAACACGAAAGTTCAGCAAAGTTTTCCATCACTCTTCCATTTTATCGTAACTTCAAATCAATAAAAATGCCAGGCACTTATAATTCTGATATCACCGAAGAAATTTTACTGACCACAGCCAAATGGCCAAACCTTGCTGTCCAAGGAATGGGTTATTTGCCGTTGTGCACACGTGACAGAAAATTTGTTCTCAACTGGTGTTCAATCCCAGCATTATTCCCATTGATAATTATTCTGACCACAACTCTACAATCCATTTATCAATTACATTACGAATGGCTCAGCCAAGTGACAGAGAGTTTAGTCCAAACGGAATTCTTTACATTTGTGGTCACGGGTATAATTTCGTCTGTCATCAGCTATGCCTTAAGAATTTGGAACATTCTGACTGCTAAGGACATTTTGATATTCTGGAAAAATAATGTCAGACTCTTGACATCTTTCTTGGAATGCGAGTTTCCTTCATGTCAAAAAATTTTCAATGACATCAGAATTGCAACAAAGCGTTCGGTAATCGGAATCCTCTCGGCTGCACTTCTCCTTGGAATCACCGGTCTTTTCTTTGGATTATATTGTATCAACAACGACCTGGAATTCTTTCTGCCGGGTTTCAGACCATCCGCACTGATATTTGTCTCACAGACAATATGGATGCTCGGCACAAATTTCCAAATATTTCATTCCATCTGGCTTTCGTTTTTTATTCGGACCTACGCCGGATGCTTAATTATAATTTGGCAAGAATTGGAATGCATCCATCAAAAATCAAAAAAGTCCCACATCAGCAATTTCGAGAAAATACTAATTGAACAATGCGTTGAACTCTTTTACGAAGTGGAGGAACGCATCGCTGATTTCAACGCACTCTTTGGTCTCAAATTAATATTGGAAACTATGTTCAGTATTTTGCATATAATGGTCGCAGCTTTCTTTGCTATTGTTTGGGGAATATTGGGAGTCGGTGAAGCCTGGAACCATACAGCTTGGTTCACGGCAGTATTATTTACATTCGTGCTATTCACTTTGGTTATCCCATCTCAAAAGATAGTGTCCGAGAGTCAGAAAATAATATCCCAGCTTGAGATGTTACTCCCTATTTTGCCACAGGAATTTAAACCTCAGGTTCGTGTTCGAATGAGTAAAGATCGTAATGATTATTAATAGTGATTTTAGGATATCAAAATGGTAGTACAAGAAATCTGTTGGAAAGGTGTTCGATTTCGGGCCCTGGCCTGGTATATCTCAACTCCTTTCTCCCCATTGTAATTTTTTTTAATTTGATTAGTAATTACTTTTAATAATCATTTATTTAATGGCACAATAGGTTCAAATTTTGATTATGCGCATCACTGGGAACCCGCCAACAATTACAGCATGTGGTTACTTTAAATTCAACAGTCATTTCATTACTTCCGTAAGCAATGTGCATAATCACCGTTAAGAGTAAGTCAAATTCACATGTACGTACGCTTTTTTAACGCAAAATGTTATATCTTTTACAGATTTTCTCAGCAATAACAATACATCTTGCAATTTTGCTTCAGTTCCGAGAATCTGATCAAACAAATGCTTCAGTATAATGTGCCTGTAATGCCGACTTCAAATACAATGTAATTAATCTGGACGAGATAATATTTGACTATGTGGATTCTCTGCTAGAAGTACCAAAATTAGTTGACATATCCGTCGATGGTTTTCCAGATAGACTTCGGCTCTACAAGCATTATTTACTTGGAGTTTCACTCTGGTATCCAAATTTTCATATTTATGAAGAAAGCAACACCAAATTTTGTAATGTGTTGAATGGATTGACAGATATCACACAAAATAATTTTGTACATCGCATGTCCGTTTCTTAGATATAATATAAGCACTTTGGAATATATTTGATGTTTAACTAATCATTTAACTGTTTATTTCTAAAATTGACCAGTCGATTTATGATGATTAAGTCCACTTGTACATTTTGTTCTCATCAAACTCATCGGCAATAAAATTATTGTCCAATCAGCGATTGTTCAGTTAATGTGCTATTAAATTGGCTGAATATAATGACGGGCAAATTATTTGTGTTATTAATTTGACTTATTATCATCATACATAGGATTTAAAGTTCACACGTCAAACTTTCATGGTGAAATAAAACAACATTAATTAATTTATTCAATTAGTGCAGTTAATTGGGTTATTGCATTGAATCTATGGTGCTGTTGCTAAACAAATTCTCACTCAGAATGAATGTTATCAATTTTCACATAAGAATGCATGATATAATTAGTGAAATGAAATATTGATTTTTCTGAAACTCGAAAGCTTAATAAATTCTAGGGGCTGCGAATGGTGAATCTTCTTTCAAACTGACACGAGAATTTTACGACTGGTACTAAATCCTATAATATAGTGTGCTGCTGAAATAATAAGACCACTAATGTCTGAAAACAAATTACAAGAAAGTGAAGTGGCAGAAAATTTGTTACTGGCCACGGGTGAATGGCCAAATTGGGGTATCCAAGGAATGGGATATTTTCCTTTGTGTGCTCGAAACAGAATTCTTGTTTTTAAATGGATTTCGCTGCCTGCATTAGTTCCTTTCCCTATCATTCTGTACATGATTTGTATGGGACTTCTGTTCAACTTTGAAACCACGACCGGCACTCCGATTACCAGTTTAAGCAAAACTGACCTACTGGTATACGGTAGTGTCAATGCATTGTCTACAGTTTCAAGCATAGGATTTATGGTTTGGAATCTTCTTACAAATAAAACTATTCTTTTATTTTGGAAGAGAAACGTCAAACTTCTGACATTGTTCATGAGGCCAGGAATATCTATCAATTCTGAGTACAAGCATATCTTCGAAGACATCAGGAAATCAAGCAAATACGTAATATTAGGACTAATCACAGTTTTAGGCCTACTATTCACTTTTAGTACCTTGTATGGATTATACTTTATTTCGCAAGACCAAGATTTTTGGTTACCTGGTTACAGACCACACCCACTGATTTTTGTGGCAGAGGGATTATGGTTAGTCCGAACAAATCTCCAAATACTCCATTCAATCTGGCTATCATTCTTTATTAATGTTTACAAAGATTGTTTTTTAATTATCCGGAGAGAGTTGGAGAAATGTGTAACAAATTCTGAAAATCCGATGCAACTATTCGTCAGAAGAAATTTAGTGCTTGAAGAAATGCGTGCTAGTGATAAAATTGAATTATGCTGTGATCTCTTTTATGAAGTGGAAAACCAAATCGAGGACTTCAATTCAGTTTTTGGTGTCAAATTATTGGTCGAATCGTTACTAAGTATCACGTATGTAACATTGTTCACATTTTGGGTGGTTTCATTTACTCTTTATAGTAAGACAACCCTCCTGATCTACAATTATTTAACTTCACTCTCACTTTTCACCTTCGTCTATCTGCTCTACAATCTGGCGTCGACTTCTCAAAAGATGAGCGCGGAAAGCTCGAAAGTTGTTTCCCAGCTTGTGATCCTGTTAGCAAATCCAAAGTTAAGTTTTCACCATAGAGAAAAGGTAAGGTCCTTCTTCTATGCATTACGTATGTCAATATTTATTTGCCTGCCACCAGTTTAGATACTCTATGATATTGGACAAAATTAATAAATTGGCTGTCCAAAACTTGGGATCTGGTGTCTTATTATTTGATTGGACAACATGAATGTTCCTATTGAGACTTTAAGTACTTTTCTGTAAATAGGTACAACTGTTAATCTTGAGGATCAAGACAAACCCACCAGCTATTAAGGCTTGTCATTACTTCACATTCAACAGGAAATTTATTACTTCGGTAAAGTGAATACAGTTTAACCTAAGTCCGGTTGGATTATAAAAAACTAATTCTAAACTCGTCTTTCAGGTCTTTGCAGCCATCACAGCAAACATTGCGATATTGCTACAATTCCGGGAGTCTGACGGGACGGGGACGGAAACACAATAGAGAGGGGATGCGCTTATAAATCTCTTTTTCTGTTCGAGGGATAGTGTGATTCGTGCCGTGGATTAAAATTATAACGCTAAACACATTACTAATAAAATTACATCCGAATGTCAATCCAACTTCTTCGCGGTTCAATTATCCTGCCGTTGAATAGATAGCTTAGTCATTGAGGTATTATAGAATGCCAAATACGCCAAGCTGAGCTCTGGTGATTGGACTCAATGAAACGCGGAAATCTTGATATCAGCTGATTCGCTTTAAAAAAAATAGAATTACTGTCGATTTCAATGGATTGATCGGAAGATATTTGAATCAAAAAAGTTTTTAAACGAATCTGAGCTTTCGGAAAACATTTATTTCCGAAAATTGTAGCTAATTAGTTACGTTAGTCAGTGAGAGAGTAAATTCATCATACATACTTAAATTACTCGCTGACATACACAGGCATCTATCCAACAGTACGTAGTGTGCATCTCAGCTGATACGTTGTCATTGAAATACATTCCAAATTAATTGGTTTCCTTCGGTTGAATGAATTATTCCTGAAACAAATTCCCTGTTAAAAAAATAGTGGTAGACGTATCTCATTAATGAGCATACATAATTAGTTGTAATTAGTAGAGTGATGATGGATTTTTGTGATAGTGTAAATCTACAATAGTGCGGATAAGTATAAAAATGAATATCGTAGTAATAACATGACATTGTAGCTGTACAGTTAAGCTGGGTAAGAGAAAACAATTAATTTTGATTATTGTGTTGAGGTTGGGGCCTTCACGCCTTGTTTGAGTCCTAAGTACTAACTCGACAAGACTCGTTTAACTGACAAAATTCACGATTACAATTTATTTTTTCCTCACCATTTAAATTTTCCCAAGTTGAAAGTGCTACTCGAATGTTTCCAAACGATTTTGAAACCGCCGAAGAACTTCTACTAGCTACGGCTGATTGGGCAAATTGGGCCGTTCAAGGAATGAGATTATCTCCCACTGTGTACACGAAATGGAAAACTTGTCTTCAAATGGTGTTCGATTCCTGTCATGGTGTATATCACTTGGCAAGGATTTTCCTACTATTTTGGAGATGGCACTGCCACTAGTGAATCCAATACCGGTATTCAGAAACCGGTATTTTCGGTAGAAACCGGTATTCGGTAGTACCGAAACCGGTA